>UXGD01000880.1:0-44334 GCA_900474315.1 Torymus auratus
TTAAGGGGGTGCCATAGCCGTATCATTACCGACCGAGCAATTTACACAGTTTCAAGCTTATTAAAAATAAAATACGTAAAATCGAAATTTTCAAGAATTTACTAAAGTGAGACAATATAAATACGGAAATATCGTATTGTCTTGCTCTCGTGCAGCCCTAATATCAGCAAATTTCACAAAGGAATCGAGCATTAACGACCACGCACCGTTCTCGGGCGCGAATATTCTTTCAAATCGTGCGCGTACGCTCTCACAGAAGAATACAGACGGAGGAGAGCGCCAAAAGCCGCTCTCGAGTAGAACTGTGCAGAGAGAAAGAGAGAGGGAGAAACGAGAACAAGAGCAATTTTCGCTGCGGCGCGGCTCTCAATTAACGATCAAGCGAAACGAGTTAATAAGCGCGCGCTTCTCTCTCTCATCCTTTCTGGCTGCGCGCATTACTCGTCTTTTCCAGCGCAGACGTCGATTATCTCGTTTGTGTGTGTAGTATGAAAATTGCGAGTCCGCACGACTGGGGTAAAGTGCATTTGCATAAACGTTAGCGTCGGAGGTGGGGCAAAATTCTTGCGGCTGCGCGATAGGAGACAAACGCCGATTTTGGCAGAGTTTTTTTCCGGTTAGCGCGTTCGTGCGTGAGTGCAGGCGCAGGAGAGTGGAAGTTGAATTGAATTTTAGAGTATTCGGGGGAAGGGGTAACGGAATATAGTATTGCGGACGATTCGCGCTGCATAGGCGCCTGCGAGTATTAAGCGCGTTTGCGCGCAGTAAATTTTTAATCATGTGGCGCGATCGTGCGGTGTCGTCGAGTTTTCATTTATGGTTTTGAATAATGAAGCGTCCTGCTCTTTCATTCCATCAATTTCAATCTAGCCATCGGTATATTCCTTTTTTTTTCTTATTTTCTTCTATAGATCATCAAATGACTTGAATATTTTATTTTCGATCGCGAAATTTTAAATATTATACAGATTAATTGTTATCGCTTGGATATTTGGGAAATATTTTACGATATTCAACATTAAAGGTCGATAATATATGACAACTGTAATTCTTGATGAACTTTTCACTGCAATACCTCATCCCATCGAATCAAACACCCGACGACCTTTCATTTTCCCACCATTTCCCGCGACCTCTCTTCCCACGCGGAAAATCGAAATAAAAGCCCCCGAACATTAAGAGAAAAGGCTTTTTCCGGATTTGAATTTTCCGCGTGATTCCGCCCGCGAGTCCGTCTCTCTTTCTCTCTCGCTCTTTTCCTGCGGTGTGTCCCGTACACACGGGAAAGGCACAGCAGCAGCAACGAAATGATATTGGCAGCGTGCACGGGGAGAATCCCCTTTAGGAGAAAAGAGGATTTCTGAGGCAGCGGGCCGGAGGGCCAAATGGAATCGGGCAACCGGGAAAACCAGAGGGAGAGAGAGGCTGTGCACACCATGAACAAGAGAGAGAGAGGGAGTGAGTCAAAGCGAAAAATATCGAGCGAACAGTAGAAGCCGCAGCCATCTGCTTTTCAGATAATTGCCTTATACCTCCCGACGAGGACGACGTCGACGCTGTTGCTGCGTCAAGTAGCGTTGATTGCACTTTACAGGGAGAGAGAGAAGGGCGTATAGCGGAGAGAGAGGCCAGGCGTACAAGCGAGAGTGCGTGCAGGGGCTGCCTATGCGTATTTTACTTTTTGCCGGAGGCGAGCGCTGATGGAGTGCCGAGCGTTTACCGTGTATGGCTGTTTTTTCAAAATGTTGCTTTCAATTTGAGATGGGTATTCTGGTTCGTTAAGACCATACGTAAATAGAATTCGTAAAAGTTTTTTTTTTTGTTTATTTTTCTTGTTAGTCAAGGTTTGGTAAACGAAAAAGGAACCTATGTTCAGTCCTAAATGCAATCTTCGCACATTCAAGTTTCAATGTTGAGGCCGCTTGGCTCTTTTGAATGTATTTTTGGAAAATATCGTGGTAGGTAGGTAAAAACTGTCGGAAATGGGAGGGTGACCGCTTTTTTAAGCGTCAAAGAAAATTCATGAAACATTTTTCCCTTTTAAGTATAGTATTTAGTCTATGTGGCGTATATTTGAATAATATGACGTTTTTTAGTACTTTGTCCAAGCAACAAATAGTTAATCGTAAATAGTTAATTTACCATAAACTTTAAATTTCAACAAAAATAAAATATAAAAGTGTGGTTTAACATTAAAAATTAAGCTAAGCCAGAACTTATATTTCCTACGTCCGAGAGCATTTTGATGGGAGATGTAACATTGCCATTAGCATGTTTTTATTATTAACTATTTCTAGAAACTCAAAATATATCTATATATATGTATATATTTTACGTTGAATATTAATGGATCCTACTCTAATGCATATTTTTACATAATAAAATAATCCCCCCGAGAAAAAAAAATTTTTTAAAAAAGAATTTTTATTAACTTTTTCTTTTACAGCCTTCCTGCTAAAGTAGTTAGCAACGGGTTTTCGGCGTATTATGCGCGAACGAAACTCCTGGCTGCATTTCGCGCCGCTGTCATATTTTTCCGGGCGTTCGCGCTCCATTTTTCGTTTTGGAGCCGCTGGAAAAATGATGCATCGCGCTTTATTAAAAAATGTTCTTCGCTGAAATGTTTGGCCTCGCACGATGACGAAGAATTACAAGGAAAATGTGTTCTTGACATCTTGCTTTCTGAATGACGAGTATGATATTAAACTTTAATGCCTGTACAAACACCGCTCGGGTCTTCTAAAACTCTAAAAAGAATATATTCAGCCTATTAGATATTATATTTTGTCAAATAAGAATATTTGTAATAGAATCATCGTATTCCTAACAGTGCTTGTATTTAACGTATAATTTTGTAACGAAAAAATGCGATTTTCACAACATTTGTACATATACTGGATTACATAACCCACCTAAATCCTCCACTATTCCAACCTACAACCTTTCACATTGACAGTCCACTACACTTCACAAACAAAAATCCCACACTACTGGTATACCCTTGCAACTCATTCGCGCCTTACGTTAAATCCGTTTCCGATATTTTTTGGAGAAAAAAAATCCGAACGCGGTGAACCTGCACGAAAAAAAGTCACCAGCATCCGCGGCGATTTTTCAAACTCTGCCAGCCGAGTCTCTCCGTCAGGCGGCCTTATTGCACTCTCTCTCACTCTCGCTCGCCCCCGTACGCCGAGTACTTTATGTCATTCGACCGGCGCGTTTATTAATTCGGAGCGTCACGCCGCTGCTGGGAAACGCGAGCGCGGACGCAAAAAGCATTCGCCTCGATCACACGTTGTTCGCCGCTCCTGACGCGCACGACGTTTATTGCGTTAGTTTGCCGGAGTTTGCGCGGTGGGGGAGAAAAAGAGAAAGAGAGAGCGAGAGAGGGAGAGAGAGAACAAGGCGAGAAATACCTCCGTTCGGGTCTCCGAGGGGACGGGTAAATGAGTTTTCGCGCCCGCGTAGCTCTCTCTCTCTCTGTCTCCCTCTCTCCTTCTTTCTATCCGTCGCTTTCTCGCGCGCTACTTCGTTGTTAGCGGCCTGATTTTGTTAAGGAGTTTCACGAGCTTAATTGAATCGCGCCTAATTCAGTTTTTTTTACGCCCCGCGCGGGGCCAGTTAAGACTCGTCCGCCATTATTAAGCGCCGAGAAGTAAATAAAATCGCAGTAGTTGAATTAAAAAAGGGATTCAATGAGAGCGTGGGTGGGAGAAAAGAAGAGAGCTAAAGAGAGAGAGAGAGAGAGAGAGAGAGAGAGAGAGAGAGAGAGGAGAAGTGGTCGAAGAAACCGAGCAATCAGAGCTACTTATGTTGACTGAATACCTTTCTTGTGAGATTTCGCCGGCTATTTGGTGTACCCAACTTTTCTTGTTCTTCTCGTTACAACTGTTTTCCTACTTTGTCCAAACTGTCACAGTAGAGTGGCTTTTCAAAATCATTTAGCTCTTCATACTTGTTATATAAAGTGCATGTCGCCTCCTCCATCTAATTTCATCATATTGTCAATCAACATTGTCCTTATTAAAGGTTTGTTCATTCATAACTTGTTGGCGATAATTAGTAATACATTATATTATAAATTAATAGGCAATATAATAATTTTATATTACGGCAATTACAGCTAATGTCAAGATATTGAAGTGTTATTACAAGTTTTCCTTTAAGTGTCTTAAATAGACATTACCTAATTAAATCGTTTCATCTAAAGTTGACGTTATTACTTAATAATGCCTATGCGCATGCATAAGCAATTACTGCCACCGTACCTTCCTCGTACCAATTATGGCACATCATATTAATTACATTTTAATTATAGACACTCAAAAGTCAATTACAGTCGAATCAAAGCCGCAAAACCAACTAACTACCCGTGTTTTTTACTCTACCGAAAAATTATATAAGTATAATACGATAAAATCTCGCTAATGCTTAATCAAGTTTTTAACGCGGTAAAGTCATCACAATAAACCATTACAATATTACACGCAACCTATGTATATAGCAAAGGTATTACGCAACTCCCGAGAGGCGACATAAATACTCCAAATTCGCAAACAATCATGGAAAACGTCTGCTGCGCAAAGCCGATGTACCCAAAATACACATAGAGCGATATAACTATATAGATAGCCCTGAGTGCGTATGCACACACAAGCGCGGAGTCTCGACACATGACACTTTGCTATACGCGAGGCGTTGTTTACGCTCCTCGCGCGCACTATACGTATTTCGCTGGTGTGGAGAAAAGAGCCCGGCTAAAACAAAACGCAAAGAGGAAGAGGACGAGGACTCAAAAAAAAAGATGTAGTAGAAGAGGAAGAGGGCGAAGCGTATAACACGCCAGCGTTATACGTCCATGTGCGCGCGGGTGGGCAGGCAGACGCCCCTCTCAAAAGCGAGAGAGAGGAGGTAGCGAGATAAAAAGGAAAAGTTATGCCGCGGAGATGCAATTTACTCGCTTATGGAAGTCGCGACCGCGCCTTTGTCATGCTAATTTGCGACGCATTTTAGTCGCCGCCGCCGCCACCGCTGCGGTGTCTTGTTCGCCCTTACCCTTACGAACAGCAGTCTACACTTACTTTTTTTCTCGCCCTCCTACGCCTGGTTGTATGAATGTACTTTCCCGTATATATATATATATATATATATGAATGCGGACTTTTAATTGCCCAGGGGGATTTACAACGAGGTGTGCCTCTTTTCTTCTCTCTGTTACAGTATGCAACCGCTTCACGAGCGGGGTCTTCTCCATGATCGGCGCCGTGAATCCCGACTCGTTCGACATTCTACACTCGTACAGCAACACCTTTCAGATACCCTTCGTCACGCCGTGGTTCCCCGAGAAGGTGAGTGCACTCTTGTATTATACTCGCGGGCTGCGACTGAGATACTGGATTGCATTGAGATTCGCATTTAATGGATGGGGGCATTGCTCTTTTAATGCGGAGCTCGATGTGATATATAAGTGTTTCAGGGACAATGTATCTGGATTCGTATGTAGCTGCGCGACAAGATATAATGAGCGATGAGAGGTTATGTAATTGCGTGGAAAGTGAATTATTTTAAATCCTTTGAATCGAAATTGAATGAGATCATTATTTGAAATGATTAAATGTAGTAGTGGTCTATATACGATGACAGAGAAGATCATAATTTCGATGGTGGCTTGAATATCGGTAACTGTAAACAACTGCCGTGCACTGTAACATTTGAAAAAAGAACTGCGCAGCAACATAGCACTCATTCTTATTTGTTTGAAAAGTCTGGTATTGACAACAATTTTAACTTCCATAAATTTAAAAAGTACTCCTTGTTTCGTTTTGTAGATATCTCTGAAAAACTTGTGGGTTAAGGCACCAAAATCTCGATATACTACATTTAATCGCAACAAGGATCAAAAAATAATAAATAGACATTTATTAATATATTCGAGTAAAGAAACTTAGAAAAACGTATGAAATCAAAATAATTAAAGAACGTTTTAATCTCTTATTAAGAAAACTGTTAAAGAACATTGCTATTGAAGCACGATAGTCCATTTACTCGATTCCAGAAATAATTTAACTTGAGCTGGATTTTCACGAGTTACAATTTAATAGTTTCTTTATTACGCTCTCCTATTCACATAGTCGGTCTTTATAAAATTCCAGTGAAATGCTTTTTATTACATAAATTCTCATATTCAATCTGAAAAAATAATGATTACTATTAAAATATGTATAGTATGTATCACATACATTAGTAAACGTGAGTATTATAAATAAATAGATATACATGCTGGCGTCTCAAATTATAAAAATAATGAGCTTAAGAAATATTAATTGATTACCACAAAATATTATAAGTATTCCTGAATAAGTTGCGTTGATAAATATGTTACTTTAATTTTCAATGATATGGAAATTTAATATTACACTGAGTGATTTCTGACATCTTTTTATAACGATATAATGGTTTTATGGTACGAATCAACTACTTGTAATTGATTAATCACTCAAAATTATTGCCAATTGTATTACGCATTTAGAAGTAACAGCACGGTATCCTTGCATCATTTCCGGGAATAGAAATAATTAAAGTTTTTATTAGCCAAATTATGTTTTATAAACGGTATTTTAAATAAGTTTACTTGCGTTATTTTTTATGACGTAATTTCACTTTCATGAACTGCATTAATAATAGCAAAAATGATTTGAAGTTTTACTCAAAATACAGCCATATAATGGTAATTTTCTCAACCATAAAAGGAAAAATGGCGTCTATATAACCGAACGAGGAACTGTTATTCTTTCTGACATAATTACGAAGTTTAAAAATAAGTTTGAAAATAACCACAATAAGTTTGTAAATTAATTTGCTTATGTCTGTGAATTCATTAATTGCACAAGATCTTTCATATACATGCAGAAGTGTATTATTGTACCAACATTTTGATCTCTTTACACGACTTACATACATAAATTAATAATCACCTCAAACTAGACTATAAACATTCAATTATAAACATGTCATTTTTGCATTTACAACGCAATCAAAACTCTGATTAATTAAAGCGCACTAAATACAAACTCGTTATACATGATTCTATACGTGAAAGATTCAAATGTCGGTCTCATTTCCTATCGCACAACCTTCGCTATAAAAAACCTGAAAAGAAATCTCGTATATATACACCATCACCGCAAAATATATACAGCAAATTAACTTCACTGGCTTGAAAATAACAATCTCTCATAAAAATCATCCTTTATTGTCGTTTAGTCATGCGATGCGTTTGTATATACACGTCGCGTCTCTATCAGGCCGCACGCGCTTCCACATCCATAACGATTATTCAGCGCAAGTCGCATAACAAGTGCAGTTAAATCATTTTATAAGGCAAACGCACAGGTGCCGCTATGTCGACTCGGAATATACTATTGCGTAACGACGACGGCCGTTTTTCCGTGAACGCGCGGTGGCGTCTTTCAGTTTAGCCGCGGGCGAACGACATCGCGCGCGGCCATTAAGTGACCGGGTAAAGACAAAAACTACTATACGGGCGCAGGTGAATGTAAATTTTAAATCGTTCTGATGATGCTTTAAAATACGTTGAAATTTGCATTTCGCCGGCGCGCGTGTTTACCGAAGTTTATGGATGGGACGGGCCGCGGCCGCCGCGGTGAGCGCAATCATGAAAACGCGACCGGAATCGCTTAAATCGGAGGCCCGTGTCGAGGGTTATGGGTACGTTTTTAGACGCCAGTTTGACATTGTCGAGGTTCATTGAAAGTCCCAAAAGTTGATGCGTATAGTTTTACGTTCAGGTGAATAATTGACCATTAATTGTTTAACTTCTATACTTTTGTACTAATTGTATACTTTTTGTGAATACTATAAAATTAAAAAAAAATTTAACTCAATTTAGGTATATAGCTTTTGTTACATATACCAATTACAATTTTAAGCATATTATTCTCCGTTCGTCAATAACCTTTTATAGTACCAGTACATGATGGTTCAGTGCGTCCACAACTTTTGTTAATTTTATTATGGCGTAATTTCATTATTGGAACGAATAACTAAATGAACTTTACGCTCACTGCGTATATAGTTTTCCTTCCATAATAAAATTAAAAGTCAAATTTACTGTTTCGCTGTGAAATATAAAAATTAGATTTCACTCCGCTACGTCACACAACGTATCAAAGTTTATAACAATAACCGAATTATATTTTTCAATCTATTTTACATCCTATATATTGATTATAAAAAATTGCATCATACACTGATGAAATATATTACGAGACTTCATAACATTCATTGTACAAAATAAAACGGTGCACCGCAAAAAAAAAAGAAATTAACTGCACTCTAATGGTACAATAAATCTTCTCGCTCGTTGATTCTTGAATTACGAAAATTTGATTCACGCGTACTCTGAAAAAACTCGACAGATTACTCCGCTCGCGCATAAAAAATCCAAATATTCCATTTTGATTTATCGAAAAAAAAACGAGAGATAGAAAGAGATAGAAAACGCTTCTGCTATATCCTGGCATCTCTCTCTCTCTCCCGCTTTTAATCAAACGACGGGCAAGATAAAACCGTTCCATTACCAAAAATCACAGCTCAACTCGTCGCGTCGCTTGGCGCGTCCTTCCATCAATCAAAACTATACCACTATACGCTACACACCAGCAGGAGCCTCGCGGTAGCTGACAATCCTCGCGCCAACAGCCCCATCAACATCGTCGCGAAAATCGCTCCGTTAATCCTCCCTCCCCCCGAAATCCTCTCACCCCTCGCGGCGCCTCCCTCGTACAAAGGCTTATCTTGCGGCGTTTCGCGATCTCATTCTTGCGCTTACAGCGCTCGCGCGCAAACTTCCTTAATCTATCCGAGAGCGGGTATACGCGGGGGGCAATAAACACGCGCGCGGTGTTTAGTATTCACTTGCGCGCGGACGCGGGATTAGGGCAAACTAGGCGTAGCGACGAGGAAAATCTGGAGAGGCAAGAGGGAGAGAGATTATGGCGAGGTGAGAGAGAGAGCGCTGAGCTGAGGGGATGTTCCTGTGTTCGCAGGTCCTGACGCCGTCGTCCGGCCTTGTCGACTTCGCCATAAGCATGCGGCCGGATTACCACCAGGCCATCATCGACACTGTGCGCCACTACGGATGGAAGAAGATCATCTACCTCTACGACTCGCACGACGGTGAGTTTTTAGCCTATAGCGCGGGCATATGCGCACCCATCTCTACATGTTGCGTGTTTTAATTATTATTATATTATAAGAGGTGTACTTTTTTCGTGTGTCTTTTGCAGCGAGGAGGCTAATTAGGAGGAGAGTTTTAAATACAGTATAAAGTTTTAATTAGCTTATAAATAGGCATAAGAGACATGACGATTCGAGTCATGTAATACGGCTATTTAGGTTATCGAAGAGATGACGCGAGAGCTCCCTTCACTGTTTAATGAAAACAGCTGCTTGTGTGCGGCGATATATATCTATATTCCAGAATGAAATAAATCAACATGAGAAATTTGTATTGAGATACGGTAATTATACGCGCGCGCGCTGTGCGTCGAGTGATAACGTATAGCATAATCACATTCAAGAATAATATTTTCAAGGATCTTCCCATGTCTGTTGCGCAACTTCTGCACGTACATATTATACATATTATATACCTACATTCTAATTAATTTTAAAGTTATTTTTAACTGCAGTCATGACCTTGAGGTGATATTTACGTACAGAACTCGTAATAGATGCGATCTGAAAAAAACAGTTTTATATAAAATCTAGATCATGTAGGACCTGGTTTCATAATAAAACGTAAGCAGAGCAGCTATTTTGAAGAGAACAAATTTTTCTCTTAAATCTTGCTAATACTTTACTTCCATGTTAATAAAAATCGATCTTATCGATTTAAACGCTACAACATCCATTCTTATATTACAAATCTTATAATAGACGTGTATAAGCGTGCATGAATTTTTAATTCGATTACACATGCGTATAACGTATCGGAATCATTAAGTAATGAGTAACGCAGATCCTATTAGAAGACAATGACTCGTAAATCATCGTGAGCTTTATTCCGGAAAGGAACAAAAAGAAAAATTTTTATCGCTTCATTATGATTTGCATTCCGCTAAATTAATAGTGTCGTCTCCATCAGTTCGAGCGTTCAAATGTAGCTCGAAACGACACTAATATACAGATAGTCCCCCGGTATACGACGTGGTTTAGATAAATAAATTGCTCGGCACTATCCGCCGTGCATTTCTTATTTTACAACTATCCTCGAGTGTGAGTGCATTGCCTCTTAAATTGCCGGAAGAGTATATGAGAGAGGGAGACGTCTCTCCGTATTTCTCTCTCTCTCTCTTTAGTCCCACTGCCATTTTCGCGTTTTATAACTTTTACCATTGCGGTCCTATCCTTTTACGAGCGGGGGGGATTATGGAGGTTATTGACGCCGGGGCGGCCTACACGAAATTTAGCAGCTGTTCGTAAATAAACTTCAGTTTATAGTGTAACCAGCTCTGTGCGTACTTCGAAATAGTTGATTCATAAATATATATAATAACAGCATAATTACTAAGTCTTTATTGCAAGTTTTTCAGCTATGCACTTGTAGGAGACTTGTTTGTAGTACCTAATCTATTTCAATTACCAATGTTATCACTTAAAACAACGATGCTAATGCTACCTTGACCAATCATCGCAATTCTACCATGCACCGTAATAATACGCTCTCCCAGAGATGAATCCATTTTGCACCGAAAGTAAACAGACGCGGAGAGGTTTGATCAGTCTAATCAAAGGTGCTGCAGTGCGCGGTTCATTTGTATAGTAGTAGCATGCTTTAATATTATTTGTATTTATATTAATCTATATACCTATATTACTATACTAACTGAAAATGCGAATACTGTGTGATGTTTAATAATTGCAGGTAAGTTTATAATATTAATGTATTTTAATTATTCTTGGACTTTTATTAAACATAATTTCACCGATATCTCAACAGACTATTAAAAACTTCCAATCAAATTAGTTTACATAAAGTGATATTTATACTTACTTAAATGATAATTATTACTTCGGTAATATATGCATAATATTGAACCGTATATTTATAATTTACGAATTATCGTTGATTTATTATATACGGAAATAAAAATTTATAACAAGCTATATTTACGTCCAATCGGAGTAAATTAAATATTACTCGGTACTCCAGTTTCGCATCAGCAAAAGTACCGTGCCGCAGCCATTCCCGTAGCCCATCTTTTAAATCTAACCGAAAATCATTGTCCTCGGCATTCGCGAAGGGTAAACAGGTCTCCAAGGGCCTGAATACCATTCGCCTCCTTGGGCCCGCCACACTCCCGCCTTAACAACCTCTATCTCTTTCTCCACTCCTCTCTCAGCCTTCTAAATCTTTTACGAGTCTCGCCTCGACCTCAACGCCGGCTTCTTCCTCTTTTTTCACCTCGGCTCTCTTCGATCCGGCGCCCGTCTCTCTCTCAGTGGCTCTCGCGCGGGCAACTTTCGCGGGGAGGCACGACACACGGGGAGGAGAGCGATTTGAGAGCAAAAATAGGAATACACCGCGGCGGCGCTCGCTGCTGGTAGCCCCCCTCGGACTCTCAAACGATTATTGCGCACTAAAGCCACGGACGTATGGCTGCGTGTGGCTGTTTCCTTCCGCGAATTCCCGGCAGAGCGATGAAGATGCTGTTGCTGTATAGTATAGCAGCAGCACCGCCGCTCTCTCTATGTATACGTAGCGACCGGGAGAAGGGAAAAAATTGCCTTATGAAAGCGGAAAGATTGGAATATGCAATTTTTACTCCCGCGCGCGATATTGGACGTCTCCTCTTTTTTGCGCCCCCTACGGGTTATAGTGCTTCCTTTTTTTCGTAGATAAAGTTAAAAATCCAGGGAGAGAGCGCGAGGCAGATCGGAAGTTTCGCGTGGCGAGCGAGTTAAGATCGATTTTTACACGAGGCGAGGGAAATTTTTTTCCTCCCCTTCTCCCCCCGAAGTTAGTTTCCGCCTGGCAGTTTGTAGGGCAAAGGGGAAATTGTGATTTCGCGTTATATGTGCGAGCGTAGAAGGTGGCGGCGGCATGCTCTCCTTATATATATAGCGTATCGTCTTGAGTTAATGAATGAACTGCGCACGTGCACGGCTACGCCGAGGAATAGGAGTGGGGACTACGTAATTTATTCGCAATATAGGTCGCTCGTTAATTTTCGCGCAGGTACCAAGGTGCCGCGGAAGATTTGAAAAGTTCCCGCGGTATAGCAGTTTTTTCGTTATTTCGAATCGGCGAATATATATCCGAAGATTAGAGTTGTTCCCGTCGTCGCTGCTGTTTACACACTTATTTTTTCTCTCTTCGCATCTTCTCGAGAGTTAGCGCAGCGTAAATCGCGCGAAGATAGAGGCGCGTGAGTTTATTTTAATTATATGCGTATTACAGTTTTAATATTTTCCGGAAAATGCGAAAAGTTTTCGAACGCGCGCGCGCGGGAAATTTTCAACTTCTCTCGCAGGCTCGCCTACTTTAAAGTTCAGGCGCGACTTCCGAGGGGATGAGGTGAGGAGAGGTAACAGTGCTTCAAACCAACTATTAAGTTTAAATCATGTTAATTATTTGAAAACACGAGTTGTCGTAACTTTTTATATTATTATCGTTAGATTACAAAAGTTTGCGGGAGCGCGTTGCATGCGCATCCCCCGCATTCTTTCTAAATGCATTTCGTTCTTGTTTCGTTGTTTAACTTCATACTTACTTCGCGCTACGCGAAATTTATCTTCATCGACGCGCGCTCGAGCGCGCGAAACAGAATATATAACTTCTATAAACATTTATTTACTCCCCGCGTGCAATTCTATTCGCTTATAATGTACAAAAATAACATGCAAACGACATACCGCCGCATTTATTTATCCAACAAATTATCCGATACAAACACTCGCACACACATAAACGCAAGCGACAATGAGCGCCGTGTATCGTCATGCGTCATTGCGACATCGCCATTGAATCGCCGCGGAATGAAACCGGAAATACCAAAGATCCACGTGCAATACACACAAACGCAGGGCGAAAGTACACGAAACATTCGCATATATATATATATATAACACCCCCTCTGCGCTCACGGGCCGAGATTAATGAGGCGCTTTTATGAAAACTCTCCCGCTGATTTATTATATAATAACGCACCGGCGCGGCCGCTACTTCCATTAATCCCTCCCCCTCCGGCTGCCTTATAGCTGTGGCCGCATTGAATCGCCGAAAAATCGCCGCTATACTGCTCTATATATATCGCGTGGCACCCACGCCCGATGACAAAGCGCGATCCCGGGGACGAATGCTAACCGGCGTTTCCGGCGACTTAAACGAGAAAATAGCGCCTTCCATTAATATGAATCAGAGCGAGGACGCGCGGAGAGAGAAGTGGTGATAGTAGTTTCTCCCGGCTCGCTCACTCTCTCTCGTTGGATGCGATTTACGTGGCGAAAGCTTCGGGGCTGCGGTCGAAAACGCAGATAACTCTCGCTCGAGACACGAGAGAGCGAGGGAGGATGAGAGGAGATGTATTAATGAAGCGAGATTTTTATCGGGATTTGTCGTTGGCAGCAGGGATATTTTGGTTATGTGGACGAATAACGATGAGAGCTTTTTTTTGAGAGTAATATTTTTTTTTTTTTCATAACATTTCTGTAGTGTGACGAATGTTTTAGTTAGATAAAAGACATAACAATTGCTACTATCAGTCGACATAGAGGTATTCACATTCTATATTGGTAAAATAAAAAAAAATCAGTTTCAATATATATTTATTTTTAATTAAAAGTCTAATAAATCAATCACCGAAAGGATATACATACATGTGGCACGTGCCAACGCGTGTTCCATTTGATTGATTTGCAACAAAAAAAGCGTAAATGTAGCACGTGCGATACCTGCACTTGTGTGTATCGAGCAGAAGCGCCTATTCATGTTCTAATTAAAATGTGCACGTTTTTCAGGACGTGTTCTTTTTTTTTATATTTAGCTTCGTGAATGGAATAACGCGGGCTTGATACGGATTTTCCCTGTTAGGATACGTGGAATAGTGGATTGCTCAGATAATATCTGTATTCATTCGCTGTATTAATTACATTTTACGCGAAATTCTCGAAAATGCTGGTTTAAAGATATAGAAGTCGTTCAAAAGTTTCTCGAAAAAATCGAAAAATGTAGTATCGTCGAAGTGGTCGAGTACTCTTCCTGATAGTTGATTAGTGTAACATGATGATATGTAGCTTCAGCTCCGGACTTTATATCCGATGCAGTAAACAAGATAATTATTAATATCACTACTCCAGGAAACTTTTGAAAAACTCGAAATACCTCAACAATTTGAGTAATTAAAAATTACGAGTTTACTATAAAATTGTAAGATAAAAAAACTTTAATTTAATGATAAAAGTTCACTTTGAACAAACATTATCATTAACAAAGAAACAAAAAAACTGCTGTATTTTTCCTTTCAACATTTCATATCCGATTACATTCAAAACGTCCTAGACTGTGTAATGCACATATGCATTCAGCATAAGATCAAAGACGCGCTCGCAATCGCGAAAAATCATCGCGCAGACTGCACAACTTCACACACACACATATTCCCCCCTCCCCCGCCCCTAGCCATTATCGCCTTCCCAAAATCACACAGGAACTTTACACTTACTCTCCGTCTCTTACTCTCGTACTCTCGCATAGACTATACATATAGTAGGTACGCGAGATGAAGACGAAACGCGCGCGATAAGTGAGAACGGGAGAAAACTCGCGAGACGATGATAATCACGAGAAAAGGACGGAAGGCGCCTAAGAGAAGAGAAGAAGAGGAAGAACGAGGGACTTGGCATGAGACTCGCTCGCTCTCCCAGTTACTCTCTATATATGCGTGCGCGCGCGTTTTGCGCTCGTTAATATCGCGCTCGTGTCTCGCTGCCTCTGGCGCTAAGTACGTATCTCTCGCTGTCTCCCTCTCTCTACCTTGAATTTCTCTACTGGGGAGGCCGGACGGTGTACCGAGAATCCCGTATATATAGATCGCTAAAGTTTTGCTGCCCGCGCGAGTCATAGATGTTCAATTACCGTTAAATACCCGAAGCTTCCTAGCGCGCGACAACGTGATTAATCGTCTTGCGCTGCGGTCCGCGTGCCGCTGAGATTCGCGCGCGAAGGTGTGCGGGTATACGATGCTGGTAGCTCTCGCGTGAGTTGAGAGGGGAAAGGCGAGATGTGTCGGAAGCTGAGAGAGAAAGGTAACTGATGGCAAACGAGGTTTTTAAATGGCGGCGCGAGTTGTTGTTTGGTTGAAAAATTGTGGCTTTAAATGTGAAAATATATATAAACTCGTTTGAATGCGAGCGCGGAAACAGATATATGAATATCGTATGTTTATTTAATGGTGCTGAGGATGTTGGGAGAAAAGTGTATAATTGATGGTTAACGAGTTATTGAATAATTTATGGTTGTGGAGTATTTATGGAGGTATTTATGAAGGTGAAATCTTAATTCTCGATGGAACTTGATGGATGTGAGTAAAAATATATATATGTGAAAGTCAGAAATATTCCATTACTCGAGTACTTTTGTATTGTGTGTAAGTATTTGTTTGGCAAGGTTGGGATTAGAATTAATTGTTGTGTGTTATGTGTGGCGCCTGTTGCAAACATCAAAATTCTAAGATATTTATGATGTACTTAATGTGTTGCTGTTTCCTTACATGTCATACTGTCGTTATAATATAATGTTTCAAAAAAGGTAACCGACGTTACTATGTTATACTAAATTCTATAACTAATTACTTTAACAGATGTGACTATAATTTGTATTTTTGATATAAAACGTATCATCAAGTTTATCAAATTTGAGTAGTTTTTACTATTTCAGATAGTAAAATAGAATCCACCTTCACAATTAATAGAAAAAAACTTTAAGTAAAAAAATTATCAATACTTTTTTTTCTAATTCAACTATTGATGAAATTGTACAGTGACTTGGGTACGTAACTGTAAAGATTTTATACAACTAAATATAAATATAATTTTACTGGATAAATGATACACTGCAAACACGAAGGCTAATAAGATTATGCCATAAATAAGTAAATTGCTAGCAAACTTGATTGTTTCAAGTAGATAATATACTTGTAGTTGCAGTGACTCGGTTCGCCTTCCACTTTTCCAGTATTCACTGGCTTTAGCGGTTCTCAAAATAAATATATAATATTTTACACATAGACACACTTATATCACAATGCAAATGATGTCATTTCGATAAGCATTCGAATCATGCATTTTCGCACAGTCATGACAGAGCACAAAACAAATGAAATTCATTCCCTTGGCTTGAACCGAGCCGATGAGAAAGCCAGTCACGAGTTGCAAAACATTTAATTGCAAACAAAAGTGCGTTATCCGTGCGTCGACCCCATGTCCCATATTTCGCAGAAAGGAAGTGTCATTCACTCTCACCTTCGCTCGCAAATAAGGAAATTGAATCCCGAGAACAATTCAAAAGTGAAGTTCGAGGCCGAGCGCGCGCGCGCGCAGACGTGAAGAAAAAGTCAAACGACGAAAACCTTCGCACCGCTGAGGCTAAGGCCGAAATCACCGGTGAAAGTATAAATATACACTAACACGCGCGCGAGAGAAAAACTGTCGACGCCGGTAGAATGATTAATCAGCGCGGCCGTGTCAACGAAAAACGCCGCGGCAACATCATTATAAACATGTACGAAGGTAATTACGTATCTTTCGGGCGCGTGTATATTTTTCGATGCATATTACATACATAATCTCGGCGTTTAATTATAACGGCGAGAGGCAGCCTGGTGATTAATCGATGCACTTTGTAAGAATGAACTTTGGCCGGATAGCACCTGCGTTATTATATGCTCTCCCCCTCGTCTTTTTGGAGAATCAAAGGGCGAGCCGGATGATGAGCTCTCGTCAGTGCGAAAGGGCAAAGGGAGAATAGCGAACGATCGTGAAAGGAAATTTCTTTTGCGCTGTGGCTATTTAGATACGTGATGGAATATATTTGGCTGATGTACTTTGTACGAATGGCATTCATTTAAGGTTGTAACGAGCCAGGAAACGTGGAAAATGCAAACATTTTCCGCGGAATAAGAGGTAATAATCGATGTTTATGCTTGAGTTACTTCTCAATTAACTTTTTTCGCCTGCGTACGCACCGAATGCGAAATGGAAAATTTCATTTGAAATAATGTTGCATAACTTGTTTCGCGAGGAAATATGATTCTACATCGGAAGTCCTTGAACATTGACGGCATTTTATTCGATTAATTAAATATACATATCCTCATCTTTGGGAAATATATTGTTTAATAAAGTGTTCTGACAGGAAAACGTAGAAGCAATATTAATTTACATTTAATTATGAATATACAATAATAATTGGAAGCCATATATTTTCTGACTTCGATGTTTTTTCAATTTAAGTTTCTCGGAACACGCGAAATTGGATATTTTTCACATATTTCTCATTGGAATGAAAATTGTTACAGAATAAATGAATAAAAAAAAAAAAATAAAATAACCGATGATGAAAAATGAATCATATTTTTCTTGTACCATAATTTATAAAATATTCTAGAAATAATTATCTCAGGGTTTCGAGAGGAAGGATAATACAGAGAGAAAGGAAATGATTGAAACGGCAATTTAAAGATATGATTGTATATTTCCAAGTTTGGTACTTAGCACGTGTACAGCATTATAGCATCGACGCTAATAATTTTAATCCAAAAGAGAGAAATATCATTCTCCTTGTACCTATATATGATTATACTTTGTA
The DNA here is from genome assembly GCA_900474315.1 of Torymus auratus. NCBI lineage: Eukaryota > Metazoa > Arthropoda > Insecta > Hymenoptera > Torymidae > Torymus > Torymus auratus. The sequence goes on from UXGD01000880.1 coordinate 17,891, forward strand.
AATTCATTCGTTCGAGTGCCAGGCATAAAAGCAAAATCCGAGAATTATTTCTTCCTACAACCTTTTATATTTCTTTCTCCTAAGAAAAAAAAAACTCCTAATACAAAGCACAATTACGTCAAACCAGCCAGACGCATCATCATGCGCACCTAAAGACAAAATGACGCGGAGTAGGGGGTTGAGTAAGATACAGGATGCGGCGTTCTGGCATCCGGAGACAAAGCTCTCCTCATCGCTGTCCTTTGTAAAACTTCCCCTCCCGCTCTCTCCCCCCGTTCAAAGCGAAACAACCGCGGTATGATTACGGGGGCCAGCTCTATACGCTCGCAGCGGGGTAGCGAGAGAACCACCGGGACGCTGCACACACCTTCCGCTCCCTCTCTCTCCCTCTGCCGCACGGAACTTCGATAAGACCGGGATGTAGAACGCGCGCGCAGGCAAAATGGCGACGATATTGCACGGGAATTGGGAAGGAGTTTAATTACCGAATGCAAATGCAAATATACTTTAGGGACCGGCAGCCGCCGCCGTCGCTCGCTATCTGGGCTACATTTCGAGACTGCACGCTCCCAGGAGCATTTTCCCGATAGACGAAGGCAGGCGACGTCGTCGCAGTGCGACGGCGACGGATCGCGGTGGAAAAGAAACGCGAGGTGGACCGGGATAATCGAAGGGAGAGGAGGAGGTATAACGATTGTAATTGGATGGATGATGACCTGGTTTTTGACTCTTGTGATTTGATTTGTGGCCGTGATGATCGGCTGGCGGATTGGCTGGATGAGAGGAGGATTCTTTTTTTTACAGGGAGCCGCAGTTGAGAAATTAATGAGGAATTACGAGAGATATTAGTTATGATCATGCTGAATGCGGGAAGTGTATGACCCGATTATACTCATTAGCTTTGATCGGCCGCGTGTTGAGCCGATTACCTTATGGAGATTTTATTAACTTATTCGGATACCTTTTGGTTCGAAACTAAAAGAAAATTCGTGACGAAAATTCGATTATATCATATTATAAAATGTTACAGATTTTTCCGACGAATATTCATGATAGATTTTACGTAATCTTCATTACTCCGTAGTATATAATCTCTTCTATTGCAATTGCATTCCTTTCACTTTGTATCAATGTTTTAGATACAGTTTCAGATTTGGTCAAAAAAGATTTTTCTCTTTCCACGTTTCATATTTTGGAAAACCCGGCTTTTCAGTCCTCCGCCAATATTTCATTACTATTTCGCGGAAGCGGAAATCCATCCGTTATCGTTACGTAGAAGTTATAGCACAATTTGAAAAAAGAGCTAGAAAGTTTTTTTAATGGTTTTCAAAATCTGTTGCCTCGTTACGCAGCATAGTAGCTTTTCCAAGAACCGTATATAACTCTCTATTCACGCACCGATCTCCAAATCCGCTACCATCAACCAGCCGAAAAATCAACGCGTGAAATTCCCCCACTAATCCGAATTCCCGTAGTCGTCCGTTCTCTCTCTCTCTCGCTCTCGCTCTCTCTCTCGTTTAATCTTGGAATCTCCGAACAAACGAAACCACGCTTCCATTCCCCAGCGGAGGTATAAGGCGTGTAGACCGCGACGACCGATGACGGAGTCGCGTCGCCTTAAACATCGCAATCAGCCGGAGTGCAGAGAACGGACGTGTAATTTCATTTATTTATTAAAAGGACGGGACGAGAGATGGAGAGAGAGAGAGCGAGAGAGAGAGAGTGGGCGAAGCGGCCGCGTGTATAAAGCGATCGAACGGAGAGGAGACGTCGCCTCCGTGGATGGACGGGAATCCCGGATAAACTTTAACGAAGATAACTCCGAAGCCGGTGAGGGGAAAGCGCGTCACGGCTGCCGTTGCTGCTGCTACTGCAGAGGGAAAGAGACAAATTGGAAAGGAGTAGAATCGACGGGCAAAGCTGCAGTGGCGCGCGAAGCTTATAAGGGTTTCTTTGGGGACCCAAGAGAGAGGGAGGGAGAGATGTGTACCGAAAAATTTAGGGTTTCCAGTTGTGTGCTTCTTTGGGGTATTGTGTGAAATGTTTGTATTTGAAGATTTATTGCCTTTTTGTGAATCTCAAAGTTAATGGGATGCGATTTATGTAATTATGAGTTCGAAAGTGGTTTTTGGTAAAGGGATAAAGTTAGAGCCGAGCAAAGTTTTGGTAAAGATAGCGTGTCAATGCTAATGATCGTTCGGAAGATCGCTAAGGCACTGAACTTCTTACTTTGGGCGTCTAATACTACGAAGTCTTAAAATGTTTTTGGAATAATTTATATTTAATTTTAATTAGTAAATACACTGAGAACAAATTTTATTGAATCAAAGTAACGCGTGATTGAGTCAATAAAATTCGTGAAATTATTTAGTATTTAGTTGAATAAAATAATTTTTTCATTGAATCAATCATGTACTTATTTACTTGAATTGAAAAAATATTTGATTGGATTAAAGAAATTACATTTTTATTTGATTCAAAGTAATTCGATGCAATGAAATGCCTTCATTAATTCAAGCAAACTACTTTAATTGAGAATGAGAATATTTTTCAATTAAATATTATATTGCTACAATAAAATTTTTTCTTTAGTTCAATATTATATTTTATTGACTTAAAAAAAAAAATATATATATATATATATGTGACGTCCAAAAACCCTTACATGACATTGTATGGTATTGTAAGTCGTGGTGATTTGTATTACCTTACTTAGGAAAACAACGATTCGTGAATATTTACCTGAATCGTAAAATATTAATAAAATGCATATATTGTATAATAAATGGGCCAAAGACAAAGGCATAAAAGATATCGTAACTGAATTCGCTACTGATTCTTTCCAATTTTTAACAACAGCTATAATATATTGTTTTGTCGGTCAAAAAAGGAATTCCTCAAGAGAGGAACAATACTTATGTACATGCTGCTCATCTTCACAATAAGAATTTAGCTAGAAATATGTTATGGGAAATCCCATTTCTCTGACAAATCTGTTGTTTCTTTTGACTTAAAATATTTTAAATCTACCTACGTGCGAAATCTCGGAGGTGTATAACATAAAATTGTTACTTAAAATTAATAACAGTCACTGACAATTATTAGGAAATATGTGCATTAAAGAATAATACTTTCAAGAGAGAATTAATACATTCAAATAATTAATAGTAACTATTAAGAACAATAAATAACATTTAAAATTGATTATTTACAATAAGTAACGCTGGATAACAGTTATTATAACTGTTATTTGCTTTTCTGAATCGTAAAACCATTTACAACACTTACTATAACTGTTATAACCGTCAGAAATCGTCTTTTTATTAGTTATTGTTAGCATCTAATCATTGACAGTTTTACGTAAAAGTTATTTCCGCTTAGGATGCATGCCTGTAGACATAGGTGTAAAAAATAATTAGATCAACTATAATGTTGAGTCTGATTCATTTAATGATATAAATTTGTATTACAATGCAAAGGCAATGTTAAATAAGCAATTCTGATTTTTTTCAAAAGTTTAGACACACGTCTGATGCCTATAAAAGCCGTATTTTAAAATCGTGCAGTGCTGCCACTACTAAATCTGAGAAAAAAATCGCATTTGAGATAGTTCGTTCTTGAGTCCGGCGCCGAGATAGGTCGTTCTTGCATCCAGCCGACGATATGTTATACGTTATATATGTATACATTATGTTAAACCTAGGTCATTCTTGCGTCCGTTGATGTAAATAAATAAATAAATAAATTTTAAAATAAATACTTTTAAATCTTCATAAATGAATTTAATTATAATTATCTCATAATTTGTTGCGTAAAAATAAAAAAATTTAAGGAATCAGAAAATTTAATTTGAGGAAGGTATGGGCCAATGAATTGGCAGCGGTTTTTTTTTTATATCACGTTAAAACAGTCTTACAGTGACATATAATGGCAGTTTTTATTCTATAATTATAATCAATATTGCACAATTAATCAACAGTGTTTAAATATTTTTTAATGATTGGAATTTAATTTATCGTCTTCACTAAATTGATGTCGTTGAAATACTATATTATTAAGGAAACATATTTTCCTACAATAATTAACTAAATCTTACTTACTATTAACAGGATAAGAAAGCTGTAGATTTTCCTCAAACAGAAAACATTTACGCAACTAAGATTCATTTATTGTTATATAATCATTATTTTAATTAGTAAATATATTAATTTTTCACCAGGAAGAATTTAAATTGAAAATGACAAAAAATAGCTAGTTTTTTTTTAAATCACGCACCGTTAGTCTACACCTTGCATAAATGATTGAGCCGTCAGTCATGCAAATCAAAAGGAATTGGAGAACAACAAACAAAATTGAACCATTTCCGAACAATTACACTTATGTATACAAAATCTCGTATAAATCATAATCAACGGCAATCAACTCTATTACAAAACTACAAAAACCACGCTCCCCACCAGGCTAAATAAGAAAAGAATACGAAATTGCTTGGCACTGCCAAACCACCTTCAATTACTCCATTACGTACGGGCGAGCAAATCAAAGCCTCTCAGTCCCAAAGCCCCGAAACTGTTGCTGTTGCTCGCCTCCGGGAGTATTCCCCTCTACGAAGTCGCGCTGTAGCGCGGGAGGTGGAACCTCTCTATCTCTCGGCTGCGTGCACCTTAGCTCTATACTCGGGCATTAGCGCGCGAGCGCACGCGAGGAAAAGTCATCTTTCTCTCTCGCGCGAGACCGAGCGCTGAGTGTTTCACGGCCAGTATAGGAGTGGGACGGAAGGCCCGCCCGTCTCTCTCCTTTTTATATAATCGGCCGCGTCCTGCCGAGCGCGCGCCAATAAGTGCGAGCATGCGACCGCGTCGCCGGCTTCGCGGGAAAACTCAAGTGTGATCCGACGACGACTACTGTGATAGAGCTGCGAGGAGCCGACAAGACTTCTGTGATAATAGCAATATAGTTAGTTGATAGTGTACGCTTGCGAAGGTTGGAACCGAGCATCGTGAAGAAAAAGAGAGAAAAATTGAAAAATTGTTGTGAGTGTGTTGTTGTTGTTTCGTGGCTTCCGTCGAAAAGTATCTATATACGCACCTATGGTTTATTGGTTCTTATACGCGTGTGATGATTTAGAGCGGGGGTATTAAAGAAGGTTTTAGAAATTATGCGGCCTGACAGGTTTATTGCCCGTGTAAAATATTTTTATGGCGGTCGCAGTTGCGTTTGCAACAGAAAAAATAATAAGTGCAGGAGGAACTGAACTGTCGGGTAAAATGTTTTAATGACGCGCCAAGCGAACGAGGTTCGCGGTAATATTTATTTATTGCTATAATAAGCGGCTTGGCTTTTTGTTTGTTTAAGTTTTTTCGAGTACAGGAAGTTGGCAATATGGCAATGGTGATTTCGGGAAACGGTTAGTTCCTCAAATTTTCACGGCGAATTACTTATGTATATGCTATAGAGCAATCGATCAAGTGCCCGATAAATACAAATCGCTAATAGAATCAATTACCTAATTCATTATTCATGGGTAACATATTGAATAAGACGTTAAAGTGACGGGGGACATAAACTTCCCACTAATGAATTCCAGCTGTATATTAAAGTTATTTATTTTCTTCTTCTCCTTTTTTTTTGCAAAATTTCAACACCTCGAATTTTACGATGAATACGTCTCGTTACGAAACAAGCCCAAATTAAAATGCAAATAATTTGAAATAAATTCAAATTTCTTCCAATTTTAGCGGCGCAAAAGCGCGTCCCAAAACAGCTCCAACCTATAACACGTTTGATAAATTTTCAAAAATATCGTAAATTATTCAACAGGTTCGATTCAGTAGGTCAGCGAAATATTCGCGCATCGAAAAGTCAACTGGTCTGACGCGTCCGCATTGAAATTTTGCATCATTCCAAAACCTCAGACGACCGAACGTACTTTTTGCTCCTCCCGATCGTTTTCTGCATCCGCGCACAAGCGCGTAAACAACCGCGAAGAATTTTCCCTTACGATCATAAGACGAAAAGGTTCAATAACCAGCTTTAAACCGGATCGTGACAAATTGACGCCGCGAGCTTATATCTCCTCGCGGGGATTTTTGGCGCGCGGCGAGAAGCCAGTTCCGCCGGCCTTGAATCGACGCCGCGCGCGGGTGCTACCGACCTCTCCGCGCTTGTACTCGCAACAACCCAAAGCGCAGCTGAGAGCAAGTGAGAGAGCCATTATAGCGTTGCACTCGAGTGTACAGACTATCTCCTCGCGCGCCAAGGTTCTGTCTAGCCGACATTGACTTCACGCGCGCGAGCGTGCGGGCGTTAATTGATCGGTGCGCGATCGATCGAGCGAGAAAAAGGATATACGTGTGTTTATATACGTTGCACAATCGATGAAAAAGCATTATAGAATTCCCGAGCGAGATAATAAAAAAAAAGAATCGATCGGCGGAATGCCTCGCGCTCTATCGGGCGCGGCGTGTCGGTGCGATATATACATTTTTAATCTGAATATTTTAGATTCTCCGATTTGATTTTTCCCTCCGCCGAGAATGCGGGGGGAATTTTCATTGCACATCGATTGTCTTTTACTATAAGTATTTGCAAAGGATGCGCGCAATGTGGTTTTTCTTTTATGATTTCTTCTTTTTTTTTGCCGCGCGTATGGAGCTTTAGATAATGTATTTGATTAAGGCGCCTTTTAATAGGTAAGAGGGGAGCTGCGGTCTCGCTTATGTACGTGCGCGGGGACACTTAAAAATTAACTTGTCGGGTTACTTCGAGGTGCATCATCGTAAAACCTGTTTTATGCATAAAACACATATATTTTTCATCGCGGTCACTCACGCGGCATGTTTCATTCATTCCTTTTGCGAGCATAAAGTTCTTTGCATAGATAAGTCCACGCGTGGAATAGCAAAAATGTATATCCACGCCTTCGATATAAAGATTATCATACTTTTATTTATATACGCTATCCTGGGAATGGAAAAAATTATATTATATTTTTATTAAAATTATTAATTTTATTCATTCGAAGAATAGTACAGTATAATAAATATATCATTTAAGCATTTATTATAGGATTTCATAATCCTGATACGAGAAATATGAAAAACTTTTTAAAGATATTTTTTATTCGACATATAACTACCGCGCCACAAAACGTATATAAAAAGTTTAAAATTTTTTTTACATATTAATTTAAATAATTTATTACGAATATCATTCGATAACCGTCGAGACGTTATCGATTTTGTAAAAAGAAAAACGAACTTAAATAAATACTGCAGCATTAGCCTGTGCGCGCGACCTTCGAAATTTTAATGCACGTAAACATTAATTATCTCTCGCGGCTGATTATAATTGCCCGACAAAATGCCTATATTATATCGCGCGTCAAAGGCAACAAGTATAATCATTTAAACGGATCTGATATGCTGCTCGTGAGAACAAAAAATCCGCAAAAGCGCGCCCGTCAACTATTCACTCGCCAAATGTAATAATAACCATTTTAATTTTTAATCAAACCGAAAATCATCCGTTTCGCGTGCTATTACCATTGTCAGTCACACACATATACCGCCACCGGCGGCGGCCGTTTCCATTACTCCGAATGTACTTATCTTATTACGCGTTAATCATAACCGGAATTTTAGATGAAATTACGGCTGACAAGGGGGTTAGAGCGACGGCTTCATCGAGAAATTGAGCCGCACGCGGGCAATAGGGAGAGAGAGAGAGCGAGAGCATCGGTATGGGCGCATGTGGGAGGCGGGGAACGCTTGCACCTGGCAAAATCGCGGTAATGCAGGGAAATTCCATTTATAGTCTCTGCCTCTCTGGGCTACCCCTTCCTCTCTCTCTCTCTAGCGCTAATTAAATACGCTTTGTCGGGCAAGCTGGCAAATAGCTTCGTAACGGCTCGACATTGTCGTGTACGCGCGCGCGCCTAATATTCCGGTGCGTTTATAGAGTGAAAAATCACGTTAAAAGGCTCGTGAAAAGCGCACACGTGTGTGTATGCGTGAAAAGCGTTTTTCGACGGCGTCATGACGCAGAGCGTCAGGCTTGGATGCGATATGGTGATTTTTTTATCGATAAATAGTGCGGCATAGACACACGCGCGGGTGGAGTTTATTGTTGGGCGCGGAGGTGTGTCGCGCGGGAATGATTACTGGATTTTCCAGTATATGTTTTTCTTTTTTAATAGAAGGCAATAATGCAGTCCGCGGCACGGGTTCGTATTTATGTTCTTGACGATGATTAAATTGCTATATAATGTATTAGCTACCGTTGGATGATAGATGAGAAATTACGTGTGTTGTTTGTAACTGCACGTATTGATTAGAGCCTCGCTTTGAATCTGATTAAAGCCGAGTCGATAATAACGATGATGTGTACATATAGTTAACTAGACGTATGAGGTTTTGTTGATAAAAATAGGTAGTATTAATTAATTCAATTTCTGTAACGTCTTTGCTGTCATCGAAGAAGGCTACGAGATCATGCTGTATATATGTATATTATGCGAGAGGGCAGACGACAGCTTAACTGTCGCGGATGTCTTGCCGCCAGGTATAACGTCTGAGCGATGACGAGTCAGCAAAATGATAAGTAGCCTGCGCAACGCGTATAGTCGTACCTGTCGCGGGAAATATCCGTGACACAACGAAACAAAATATAGTGCATTATGCGATATAGGCTAGGATCAGGATGTTATATCCATTGCTAGAGTAAACGTTCGGTATTCCCCAAGTCTCTGCGAGTTCGATAGACTCTACTGTGTCGTATTATTTTCCGCTCTTTGCTCGCGATTCCGCGTGCAGAGAGAAATGATTATGCTTGCTGCTAAGAATCGTGACTTGATAATTAAGACACGAGTTTAAAATTAGTAAAGATATGTTGATAAATAAATAAGGATTGATAGTGAATTTGAAGTTTGAGTGTCTATGTAAATATTCATGCTGTTTCTCGTAATTCTTTATATCTATATATTAAATTGTTTAATTCGACATGATAATTTTGTATTTATATGCAATTTATAGATGATGAATAAAAAGTTAACGAGCAATAAAAAATTCATGAAAAGTGACATGGACATTTCGACTATCAATAATTGATTAAATTTGACCTATTTATGAATAATATCGCCACATTTTTTATTTTCACTTCGTGCTTTAATTATTAAATTAGAATTCTGATAAATAAATAATCTTTCTCTCCGTACATCTCACACTACTACTAAAAACCTTGCCCTAATTTCAATTATAGTTTTTTTTTTTAATAAACGTTAGTGTATCAACGAAAAAAGGACAATCTCAGTATGAACATTATGCTCTATTAATTATTTCATTGATATAACTCCATTTCCTCATTTGTTTTATACTCAATATACTTCTTATCACATAAACAATATTATTTAAAATAAAAATCGGACACCTCGACCATATACGAATCTCTTCCTATTCTCACTTTTTACGTCGAACCATCAGCAACATATCCCCCGAAAAAAATTCTGTTTACGAAACACCCTCTTCACTTTACGATCGATACTCAACTTGTTGCGAACCACACCGCATCCACCGTTTTCTCTCTCTCTCTCTCGCTCGCTCTCTCTTTTACAAAGTGCTAAAAGGCCTCGCACTAAAAAACAGATCAAGTCGAGCACAGGCGGCGCTCAGCGCATCGGCCAAAATCAAGTCACGGCTTCGTGCTCCCACTCGCTCGGCTCGCTCACAATCAAAGTGTCGCGTCCGAACAATGGCCCCGGCGCTATTCTCGTGTGTGTGTGTGTGTCTGTGTACTGTTGCACTGCACGTACCTATACGCGCGTTTTACGGGTAACCGGTCGACGCGGGCCATAAGCGCGCGCTCTCGCGTCGCCGCCAAACATTTGTTTCGCTCCGCGTGCGGTCAATGCCGAGGAACGAGAAGAGGAAGCGTGCTGCTGTAGTAGGTAGCAGTAGGGAAAACCAATCGACTTCCGCGGCATATAGAAAAGCCGCGCGAAAAACAATGCTATATGCAAACGGCCGATAGATCATCCACGTGGTATATAGAATGTGTTTATACTCTTCTGCGGGTATAAAGGGATGCGTATATAACAAACGTGAATTATTTTCGACCGGGGCCGTTTTCTTTCTAGCGGACGCGCGCGTATTGATTTCTCGCACGACGAGACTTATGTGCCCGCGTGCATCGCGAATTGAAAAACGGCGCGGCACGATGGCGCTGCGTGGGTGTATAGCGCAATTGGGATTAAGTGCGAGAGCGCGTTGTCAATCGGTCGTTTCTGTGTGAGCTATATATGCGTGTGTATGTTTGTGGAGCGGTAAAAATGGAGGATGACTCGTCCGAAGTGCTGGATGCGGATGGGTTATATACGGTGCGGTGCGGTTCAGTGTGAATGGAAGTGGTTGCGTATATTGTGATTATTACGGGGTTTATTAGTATCGGCGTTGTTTTCTTTTATTGTTGGTTTTGATATTTTATTGGCAATTCATTTTTATTATTGACTTTTATTTCCGCTTTTTCCGGCTTTTGTTGACTGCTTTTGTAGGAAGAAGAATTCTGTCGATTCAGATTAGATCCGTTTGGAATAGGAGTAAAAATGAATAACTATAAAGATGTTGTGTAGTTCATGCGACGTTTCATCGACGGGTTTGTCGATTCAGGCTTTATTAAGAAATGCAACAATATGGAATTACTAATAATCAAAGGACATAACAAATATACCATTGAAATGGGACAGATTAAATAAATTAGATTCATACAAACTGAGATATAAATTTAGATTATACCTTTATTATCGCACAGCGATTAGTCACGGGGATACGTTGAAAACAAAGTTTATATGTGGTAGAGGATTCAAAATGGAAAAGTAAACAAATACAAATGGGATATGAGAATTTATCCAGAATTAAAAAGAAAAATGATTTATATTCTCTATATACTATAAACTAGGAGAGGGTCAGGGGTCCGGATCAAAGATTCGGCTAAAACTTTGGGATAAATTTTCGGATGTAGAAATATGAAGAAAGCTGCAATATTAGACCATATAACACTAAAACGAAACTGATGTTCTGAACATTTTTGGCTTTATTTTGAAAATAGGCTTAAAAAAAGCCTCTTCTTAAAATGGTAACCATTTATCTGTGGGGAGACTTGAATATAAATTCAAAAATAGAAAATAAAACTGTATAAAATGAGCTTTCATTTGCTTTTTCAAAAATTAAAAAATGTTAATTCCTTCGAAAGTTATAGAAGTGTAAAGTAGGGCATCGAAAGTGCATCAAAATATGTCGGCAGTCGAACAGTTTAATTTTAGGGATTAAATCGTGCATTTTCGATGCTCTATTTTAAACTTTTACAAATTTGGAAGGAATCGTCATTTTTTAATTTTTAAAAAAGCAAATGAAAGCTCATTTCGTCTAGTTTTATTTTCTATTTTTGAAATTATATTCAAGGCTCGGATCCCCAGAGATTAAGCCTATTTTCAAAATAAAGCTAAAAATGTTCAGAACTTCAGTTTTTTTTAGCGTTAGGGTTTACATTTGCAGCTTTCTTTATATTTCTACATCCAAAAAATCTATCCCAAAGTTCCAGCTAAATCCGTGATCCGTTTTCTACATTTCTTTACTACTTTTGTATCAGGGCTACGCCTTCGAAATTTTATAAAAATTATAAGTTTCTTATAAGAAAACTTTAACGGATGCGTTCAGTTATTAATTGATACCTGACGATGTCAATAATTAAAAAATAATCATGCTTTTGTTACATGAATTATTGATCTCACGAGTTTTGCAATTTCAGCAAAACTATGCACTAAATGCTCATCAGGAGTTATGGATTTAGCATTTCAAATTGGTTCATTTGAATTTCAATTTGTTCCAGCCGGAGCTTTTTTTTCATCACTCACAGTCATCATTAGTGAATCAATGTCGATTATAAATGCAAAAGATTAAAGCATAAAATGTTTCGGTTAATCGCAGAGACAATTGACACGTGTAAGGGAAATCGTTTTCAATTATCATTTCATCCATCCCGTTTTTAAACACCGAATCCCACACATCATTCTGTATCATAAACATTCCGTTTTTATAGCTCGTAGCGATAAGGATATATACACAGAAACTAAATCTTCTCAAGCCATAATAACGTTAAGAATATGACATTTAAACGCTCTTTAATATCCATAAAATTTCTGCAAGGTATTAGAAATTCCAAAGCGTGATCAGGGCCATTATGATAAACCATCAATCATTCGATCGATAACACTCTTTAACCCCCGAACAAATTAATTCAACGTACAATCCGCCACACCATACCACACGTAAACAATACTCGCCGAAACTGACTACTTCTCAGGCGCAATCTCGCGAGGGCTCATCAAGACGCACCGCATAGGTACACATACACACACGGGTACAGGTACACCAGAGACTCGGCAACGCGTACGTGCGCGCATTATATACCTATATACGTACATCCACACACATATACACAGAGTGAGCCCTCTCCTCCAAATTCGCAACAGCCCCCGTGGCACGCTACACCCACGCGGGCGGGCGCGCTAAGCCCGGGCCGGATATCTCCCAGTCAGATTCCAAGCCACATATCTCCCGCAGCGATGCGCGACGCGTTCCATATCAGCCCAGAGGTGTGTGTATATGTATGTGTGCACGTACGTATATACACGCACATGCACGCACTCGAGGGTGCACTTCGCGCGTGGGCGACAGCCAGAGAGAGAGACTCGAGGCTTGTCTCACTCTCTCTCTAGCTATCTCGAGACGGAGAGCCGACATTTATGTCCTTCGCCGCGCTGCGGCAATCTGGCCGATTGTCGACCCCGTCTTGATTAATCGCGTGTACGCCGAGGTGAGCTGAGGTATCCGCGTTGCCGCCGTCGGCCCTCGAGAAGGCATCAGGATTTCCGCGCGCGGTGCATAATGGAATCGTTAGGGAGGCGCGACGATGACGACGACGAGCGAGACCAATTAAAGGTGGCCCCTGGGTTGTTGTGGTTGCGCGTGTGAAAAAAAGAGGGGGATAATTGCGTTGTTTGCGATGTCGATTGGTATGATTTTTGTGGCAATTAGTGTTATGTAGGAGGGGGTGCTGGGCAGTTCGAGCAGTTTTCAATTGTGGTTGCAATTATAGGGCGATTGATTTTTGTCGATAATTTGTGAATGAGATGGGAATTGTGCTTTGTTTAGAACGGTTGGGACTGGTGATGTAATGTAGTTATTGATGTTATAGAAAAATAGCTTGTATACTGAGAAAAATGATCTTATAATAGTTACTGTAACACATAGTAACGTTGGAACATATTTGACATATCAAAATAATTACTATGTTTTATAGTAAGAATTCCTATGTGTGTTTAGTACATCTTGTAATTATGTACATAACAATTTTCACTGTGTACATAAGAATTTTTTTTTTTTATGAAACATAGTAATTATTTTGATATTGCGAGTATGTCCCGCGACGTTCATGTATTACAGTAACTTTCATTAAATCATTTTTCTCAACGTATTCTTAAAGTGTTGAAAATATTAAGGTCGATATAATGTCGAAATTAAATTATTACCGTGCCTGCTTTACAGTACTGATTATTTCATATCAGTTTCACTGGAACTGATAGTTACTGCATGTGATAATGAATGTCGCAGTAAAAAATACACTCATTACGTTAATACGATGTAATTTTCAAATTGTGTACATTGTCAGTTTAATGTCATATTATTTTTTATCAGCATTTATCTATACTCAATAATCAAACTAGTTTTTAGGTCGCTAATACCAGTCACAGTTTTTTTTTCATAAATTCTATATAGATCTTTATTCGCAATACTGCCACAAATATATAGCATTTTTAATTATATTTCTATACTAAACTTGTATGACAAATTTAACCATGCATATTTGACCGTAGATCAATATCCGAATAAACGCTTGCTCCATAAAACATTTTCCACTTTTCTAATACTTTCGGTATTGCTTTATTACAAAATTTTACAACACACCGTTATACCCAACTTTATTAATAATCATCAAAGACATTAGCAAAAACTAAAACCGTATAAACGGCCCTTTGCACCGATAATGCACACGCCATTATAAATAATACACGTGAAAATTTTAAAATCCTCCGAAAGGTACGTATATACATCGCTTTTAATCGCGAGCACAAAACCCAAGCCGCGCGCGCTCAACACACACACACGAGCTTTCTAAAACTCTCGCGTTTCCACTCGCGCGTATTATGTTTGCGGATCGCTAGTGCGTTTTTCTACTCTGTGTACAACTCGCTCGCTCGCTCGATTACACAATACACATCCCCCACCCATCAACGCACTTAAGTTTACGAGCATACAATTGACGGCGCTCGCGCGTATATATATATATGCACGCTCACCCACATACTTATACATATATACACTATATACATTACAATACGCATACACAGAGGTTAGCGCAAACTCGCACACATATAGTCGGGAGGCACTTGAGGGGTAAACGAACCGGTTATTGATAGTTAAGCGCCACCGGAAATTTCGTCCGGACATCGGGCTGCCCATCTGATGCCGACCAACCGACTCTCACCCTTCGTCCCTGGATTTTATGAAGCGCCACGCCGCTGGCAGCAGCGTTGCATGCATACTATACATACACCCACACGCATACACAGCGTTATTTTCTATTTTCGATGAGGCCGAATGGGAACAGCGCGCGCGGCTTTTGCGCCATGATCGCTTTCGAGTGCTTTTTCCGCGCGAATTTACTGCCCGGGCGTAAATTGAAGCGTCCCCCACCACCTCTCTACCCCCTCCGACCGCTGCTGCCGAGTGCTAAGTGCCTTTGTTTTGCGCGCCGCGCGCGATAACGCAATGCACGCGCGGCCCAGGTATACGTTTGTAGTTGAAATATTTGTCGGTGGGATTTAATTAGTTTCATCCCCCGGTGCGTCCGCTCGCGTGGCCTTTAAAGTTGCATTATTGGAAACTGCGTAGTTTCGCGCAGTCGGCGCGAATGCGGTGTGCGATCGAATTCGCGACTCGGAAGAATCGATTTCTTCTTTTTTTTTTATGTTGAGCTGCGTTTGGCTGCTGGGATGTTGTGGAGTGGGCGCGGTTAATTGGTTTTGCGCGGTTATATAATTAGGCGTGAAAATAAATTAAATGCGACCGGGAAATGAAGGTTTGATAGTGGAATGAACGCGGTTTTTGATGTCGGAGAGGGGAAGGGGTAACGGGTATTATTTGATATATTGTTGCAGAAGAATGAATGGTATTCGATGTTTTATAATAAATTCATGGTTTTGATCGTTGCATGGCCAGTGCAATGATTCCTTTTTAATTTACTTATTTTCTGTGATGAAGGTGCACTTGATCGTTTGGCCATACCATAATTATTGATTTCATTTTTATTTGTATCTAACAAATCAATAAATGAATAAATAAAGATAGAATTGAAAAAAGGCACAGTTTGTATTGTCCGGAGATATTGAACCCCGTACTTTTAGTTTTTGCGACGAATGTCAACATTTCACACGTGTCACTTATTTGTATGAATTTTTTCTGTCATACACAGCCAATCTCTAATTAAATCTAAATGGATAATACCATTGAATGATATTTCGTAAACAATGTCCGATTCGAAACAGTAAAATACGAGATATGCTTTGTCAATTTATATTGTGCCATTTAATCATTGATGTAATTATAATATAATAATTATAATATAATTACGAACGTAGAACAATTAGATATTTATTCTACTATAAATGAAAAACGACAAAAGCATTTACATCCTGTTTTCATCAGCATTATATAATAAAACGAATACATGAATTTTAATAACCCTTAATTTCTTGATATTTGCTATTTTTTCTCCGCACCCTCATTAATGAAATTGACCATGATAACAATGCATCGCTGCGGCGTAACGACCAAAAGTAAACATATTTTACAACAAACTCCATCTCATTGCGCAGCGCTTTAATCATTCTCCCCCATTTGCATAATTTTGTTTAACTTTCGTTTTATATTATTCAGCCTGGAATTCACTCGTTTTCCGCAGCGCAGAGGTCAACAGCTTGAAATGAGAGCGCGCGTGTAAACGAAGGAAGAGAACGAAAAAAAATAAAACATGCCTGGAAAAATAGATTACTCGCTTCTGCGTCAAGTGCTGATCGGCGTTGTATGTAAGTACATATACCCGCAGTGGCGATCTTGCTCTCACTCGCAGACACAAAGGCAAAGTTGCCGGCACGAGCGAGCGAAAGAGAAAGAGATAAAATGCAAAACAGGAAGCGCGAGTAAATTTCATTTGCACTCGAATGAAGCGGCGCGAGCAAGTATGTGTGCGCGCGCTTGGGTGAATTCGAGGATCCACGCCGCGCGCGAAAAGTCGAAAAATCTACGGGCGTAAGAAACAGATCGGGAGAAAACGATCGGGCATAACAATAAAAGAGAACGACGCACGCTGCGAAGGAAGTACCTATCGGCCGGGAATCGATTAGAGGTGAATTATATTACGAGCGGTGACAAAGTCAAAACGTACGTTTCTTCTCTCACGTCGTCGATTGCGCTATCATCTGGGATCGCGTGCGCGTATTCCCTCTTCTATACGCGCCTGCGCATAAACTGCAAAACTGACAATTATTTGTTCTTTTATTGAATGTAGCGCTGTAAACAAGGCGCGTTTTAAATTGCATTTTTTTTTACAGTACGCACATATGCGCGCCGCGCTTTTCGAGAGCCGCGCCGAGACTCTTCGTACATAAATAACGCCCGTGTACGTATGAGTTTTCTATTTATATTTCAATTAAAATTTTTTTCGCCGAGTGCTTTTCTCCTTGTTGACTTGCGTTACGGTTGCCGTTTTATTTCAGTTATTGAAAAATATTTCGTATTTACTCGCGCTTTTGTTTTGCACAAATTGCTTTGGCAAGGCCTACAAGTGATTACGTTACGGCTGTGCTGCGTTTCTTGCTTTTACTAACCACTGAACTTAAGCTAAATTAAAACTCGGCTTTTAAACCTGGAATAACTAGGCGGATAGGAATAAATTGATAATGCTGCTAACAATAATTATTAAACGTTAAATCTAATTCAGTGCTTTGATTGATTTTCACGTTTAAATTTTAACGCGAATTCGAGATGTTTTACAAATCAATTAATCAAAACATAAATGTATTTCTACTGCGCAGATATTTGATCCTATTTTTATCTGTATCGTTGGGCAACAATTTAATTTTCATCAATAATAGTATTTATATTATTGTTATAAAAAAGGCATGATGTTTTAATTAAAATCTTAATTGGATCACAGATACAGCACGATAAAATAATTGATCTTTTGACAACTTTATAGAATTTATATAAATAACAATCAAACTATAAACGAATAAAATAATTGAAAATTCATTGAAAAATTAATATTCCCGCCAATAAATGTATTTCCATCCGCAATTTTTGCATCTCCGCATTCAAATCTACTCCACCATTGAGAGTTTCAATTCAGCCTCGAAATTTATCGCGCTATTAAAATAATAGCACAATCCAAGATCCATCCCCTATATATATAAACCCGGTAGAGTTCTCAAACGAGACCAGGCCATTACCACAATTGCATCCTTAATTAATACTAATTTTCCGGGGAGCCACTCCGAAGCTCGCGGGCGCTCGATATTCCTCTCCTGCAATCATCCCAAATCCATTACTAATCAAAAACGGTGATCAGAGCACGGTGCGATCTAATTGGTCGTCTGCTTATACAAGCCAGCAGCACAGACACATGCACGTACAGCTTCTCGACTAATTCGAACTCGGATTCTCCTTACATTATACACATATACACACATGGCTCGCTCTTCTGAACCATCCTCCTCGACTCTATCATCGGCACAGGTAATCTGCTGATCGTCGACAGCGGCTTTCACGAAGGATGGAGTACACCGATGATCCCAAAATTGGAGCACGACGACCCGGTGGTACGTGTGACGTCCGAGCAAGGCGCATGGATCATCAACCTGATGTACATCGGTGTTGGCTTCGGTTCCCTGATACCGTTGCTGCTGATGGACAGGGTTGGCCGCAAATGGACCCTACTGATAGCCACGATACCCAAGATCAGTAGCTGGATCATCTTCGCCTGTGCGCAGGATTACTGGGCCTTCTATATTGGCCGGTTCCTGGCTGGTATCGGCACCGGTGTTACCTACTGCGTCATTCCCATGTACGTTGGAGAGGTTAGCACAAAGAGGACGCGTGGACCGCTCAGTGCTTCGCTAGCCGTGTGGATCAACATCGGTATGCTGCTGATCTACGCTATAGGATTGTGGACGTCCCGTGTCACCACCTCGCTCATTGCCGTGATAGTCCCGCTGATGTTCCTCATGAGCTTCATGTGGCTACCCAAGAGCGCTGTCTTCCTCGCCAAGAAGAACAGACTCGGCAAGGCCGAGAGAGTGCTCAAGTGGTCATTGGGCAGAGAAGACGTAGAGGAAGAACTGGAGGAGATCAAGAGGATAGTCGCCTGCGAGGAAACGAGCAAATTGTCGTTCTGGAGCTCGTTGGTCGAGTCCGTAAACAGAGTTGAGAGTCGCCGAGCATTCGGCATTGTCGGCATCCTACTGGGCGCGATGATATTCTCAGGTGCTGCTCCTATCCTCGCCTATCAGACCTACACCTTCGAGCAAGCTGGTCTGGGCATCTCTACGGATATCAGTGTTCTCGGCTCGGGCATGGCCATCGTCGTCGCCGGCTTAGCATGCGTTATCCTCGTTAAACGTACCGGCAAGAGGATGTTACTGTTATGCGCCGCGCCAGTTACAGTGCTCAGCCTCGCCATTGTGGCGAGCTTCTTCACCCTCCAGTCTTGGGGCGTCGACGTGTCGAGCATCAACTGGGTGCCAACCGTGTTCATCATGACGTATTCGCTGGCTTACGGCGTGGCCCTTAACCCGCTGCCCTTGAGCTACATCAGCGAGGTCTTTCCTATGGACGTGAAAGTGCCAGCGGCGCTTTACTGCTCGGTGATCTACGCTATCGGGACGCTGTTGGTTGTTGAACTTTATCAGGTATTATATATGCATATTATATCAGATACATTACTTTTCCTAAAATTTTCTTTTATATTTTTTCCTTTTAAATTGCTTAAAGCAAACGTATATATTGATCTACGTTTGATCCTTAAATACAGCCATTAACAAAAGCTAACCGGGATTATATAACCAGTTTTAAATGAAATTAATCTCGATTCAACCTTTTCACTATCAAATCGCGCGTATATAAAGTTCAATCACTCTCTGCTCTGTATCCGTTCTAAATTTCGGGAAATAGAGCGACCTCGCTTTGAACGATTTTCAAATAGGACCGATAGCAATTGCCATGATTGCGTTACACACGTCCTATATATCTTTCTCTCTATCGCTATTCCCTCTCCTCTCCTTTCTATCTCTCTCTATATCTATCTCTCTCTCTCTTGTTGCCGTCTCGCGTTTAGGTGCTGCAGGATTCTTTCGGCGTGTACGTGCCGTTCTGGTGCTTCACGGCAATAACTTCGTTCCTGTGGCTCTTAATCTACTTGTTTGTCCCGGAGACCGAGGGCAAGAGCTTGGAAGAGATTCAAATGGAGCTGCGCGGAAAGAGTTCGCTGCTGGAAGAGAAGCCGCAGACGACGATAAGTGAATCGAAGCATCGCTATTAGTGCCGCGACCCGTGAACCCTCCCCCCAACGCGCGCACCCACGGAGAAGAAGAGACGAGAAGAGAGCGTTGCTACTGCAGCCGCTACTGCTACTGTGCTGTGTTGCTGTTACTGCTGCTGGCACGCCACCCGCCGATCGATGTAGCGAGCGAGCGAACGCCTTCCACCCATATCTCGCTTGTATATATATATATCTATACACGAGCAAGCTCTCTCTCTCTCTCTCTTTGCCCGCCCGCTGGAAGCTGGACAGTTATTTTTATTTCGAAATAAAAACTCTCTGTTTATTGGTACTCTCTAAATTTCACTTGGCGTGAAAATGCGTTTCGCGTCGGGTTAATGCGCCTGATACGTGAGTTAGGGAGGATTTTTAAGAGGAAGCAGCGAGTAAATTCTGCCGAAAACGAACTGAGGGTTTTGTTGCTATTGTTAGGATTTTTTTTTATTTTTAATTGAAGCGAGCATTCTTTTCAATGCTGGGTTTACAATCGCGCAAGGAAACCAAATCGATTCTGTGTATGTGATAAGAAAACAACTAATTTTGCATTTAACGTTAAGTTTTCTCTAATTTCGTTGAATTGGTTATAAATTAAATCGTGAAAATATTTTTCCTAACATAAATTAGTTTCTTTTATGCCAAAGTCGTCAATTCTTATAAGTGGAAAAACTTTCAAGCGAAACGGAAAAAGAGTTCAGAAGTTAATACTTTTTTTTTGTCTATGATAATATTATATTTGTTAACAAAATCAGTAATGAAAATGAAATAACGAAGGTAAGCGTAAAGTGGAAAACACTTTTAAATAAGTAGATGTATTACGTTCAGATTTTCCAAGAAGTTTTCAAGTAAGTCCATATAAAACTCGCGTGAAATACGAAAAGGAAAGAAAAATTTAGATGAGTCTTGACGCTGTACATGCTTCTTAGGAGATTGCGTGTCTAAAATTGTTTGTCGTGAATTTCCTTTTTAGTGTTTTTACGTCACGCTAAAATACTCGAGATACTTACAAGGAAGTGTTGGTTTAATGCCATTTATTTTTGACCAGCACTACGCTGGAGGAGAATTTAGTAGCGTCAATGAAGTGAATCTTAGTGTAATTATACGTCTGTTTACTTTATCTGTATGTATATTTTTAGTTTTATTGAATGTTTCCTTTTTCGATTTAATATTTAATTATTTCATTTTCATCGTTTCATTTTACTTTTGACGTCCGTATGACATCCAAGAATTATTTGTTTAATAACTTTGGTCAGTCAAAAGTAAACTATTCGATATAACAAACATTTAAAATTATTTTTCCGCAAAAAAAAAAATTGTTATGTATCTTTTACGTATTATATATAATATTATATACACATATTATCTTCTAAGAATATTAATAAAGTGTAATTGTAAATAAAAAATTGTTAAAAATAATCTCTCAAATTTTTGCGTTCGACACGTTACTGCTGTATAGTATTATATACATTCCAATCTCATAAAATGTATTATTATTGTAATGTTTAATAAACAATATATCGTTATCAATACTTTTATAATAAATAAAATACTATTTTTTAATTTGAATTTCCTGAATGAATGAATTCATTATATCAAGTTACATCACATCCGGGTTTATCACGCTACCCCCGCTCATTATTCCTCTATGTAATGCCGAATATTTTTACAATTTCTGAAACCCGGGAACTATAACCCAGAAAATTAGTGAAATAATGTCACTCAAAGCTTAACAAGTACCGACAAATTCTGTTACGCAAGGCAGCCATAGGCATCAGCGTGGTTCCCGTAAATTGTATCTAATTATCATATCACAAAATCAGTACTAATTTGCGACAATCAAGAGCAATTCCGCGCTCCCTGCGAAAATACCAGCAACGCTGAACCACATTTTCGTCATCCAGCTCAGTATATCGCACTCGCAATAACAAACGAATGAAATAATAATTCCGCGGCTCTTATATTATATGATTCGCAGAAAAAATGTGGAAGAAAAGAAGTTTTCTCATTGCCGAGCTGCTCGAGCGCGGAAAATAACGCGGAAATAATAACCCCGCGCACGTCTAATTCGGCCAAATAACTTCCTTATGCGCTGTGCGCGCGCTCGGCGCAAAGTAAATGTTTACGGCCGCATCGTTAGACCCGACGATCGGCACTCCGTTGTCCTTCGGCCGCAATTATATCCAAGATATATATATATCAGCGCGCGCGTGAGAGAAAAACGAGAGCTCTCTCTTCGAAGAAAGAAAGAGAATCTCAAAAAAGTGGAGCACTATGCCTCAATAGACTCGCGCGCCGGTCAGTGATGATCCTCTTTCTTTCTTCTCTCGCGCGCACCAGGAGCGGCGCGATAATGGTTTCCTCTCGGCTCGAGCGACTGACAAAGCTGCTTGCAGCGCCGCCTTCTTCTTCTTCTTCACCTCTTTGGCACACAACGCGCTGCGGCCCGTCATTATCGCACACGCTCGGCCCTCTATATATATACGCACGGATCCATATACGTATGTGCGCGCCGTTTTTACGAGGCCGTAAAGCCTAACGTCTCGTGAATTCTTATGCGGGCTCACTCTCTTTCTCGCCTATACCCTCTCTCTCTCTCTCGCTCTCTCATAGATGCAGAAATCACGCGACGTAATGACTTTTGGAAATTTTATCGGCGCTCGCGTGGGTCCGTACGTGCCGTTACGCGTGTAAAAAACGGAGATTAGAATACCCGGAGAGGTGTGACATTATATCATTTTACGTCGCTCTCTCACACGCGCGCGTCTTTGCTCGGAAGCTTCTTTTATGCCCCGTCGCTCTGAAATATTGAAAGTAATGTTCTCAGGTTTGCATGTATGCATATATGTGAGACGCGAGAAGAAGTAAAAAGAGGAGAAGGAGGAGGTGGAAGAAAGGTGAAAATTTCCGCGCGTGAAATCTGAGATATTGTATTACATGCGTATGCGGGAGTATGTTGCGATACTTTTCCAAGAGACTGCGCGCACGCCTTGGTATGTAAAATCTGATTTTGGGTTTGTTTTATGCAGTTCTGAAAGCGCGCGCACGGATTTTATTGTTTTTCGTCTTATAAGGAGCACTACTGCAATATACGTTTTTACGACGTACAATTATGAGAAGTAATCGCGTTCTTCTTAATTAACGATTTCCATAACAATCTTGTAATTTTAATACATAAAAAACGTATGTAGTTGAACGCCGTTTACGTAATATTGCTTTTCTTATAACGGTGATTGATTAAAAATTGTATTATTCGTACGAGAATCTATTTTTTAATGAAAAATATACTTATTTACACTGCCAACATTTCCATAATGAAATATGTAACTCAACCTGAGCCCTTTTGATAATTTCATGAAACCTTTTCGCCAGAAAATCTGCCGAGTAAATATATAAATTTATCATTTATACACGTTCGTATATTACTGTTAAGTAATATTACATGTATATGGTATAAATAACTGAATTTCATTAAATTATCAAAAATGTAACTCTTTACATTTCCGGAATTAATTACTTTCCTATTTTTCCTTTTATCATTATAATATGGCATTCAACGAAACTGCAACTTCACCGCGTATTATTCAAAAATAAATTTATTTACGTCAGCGTATAATCTCTCGAAGTTATGATAAATATACAGCCTCGGCCATTCATTATGTTTTATTAATAAACAGGTATTTGCATTTGAAAATCCGCCATTTCCCATTTACAGCACCGCACTTTTAATGAAAATCCTCGGTTGGACGGACGCGCTCGGAGCCAGGCCCCGCAATCATTATTATATTTCGCTAACGTCATTAACCCCGCACTCGATAAATATTGACGTTATTTTACATCGCGTTAATTACCGTTACAGCTTGGCACCGTACTACACAGGTATAGTAACCCCTCATCCTCCAACCTCCCATCGCACGCCCGTTAAAAACTTTCTGCGCGACGCTCATCGCGTTATCTTGTTTACGCAATAAGTCAGCGTGAAAACTAAATAAACCAATCGACGATTATTCCGGGCTTATCGGTCACGCGACTGCGCGCGAGCGAAATCACCTGCAAAACTGAAATAATAAATAATGACCCTGCGGAAACGCGCTCGTGAGCATTCGCACTCGTCCCCCGGATAAATCAAGAATATAATCTCGATAATACGGCGTAATTGCGAAATCGCGTCTGTAACGTATAGGGCGAGAGCGGCGCGGCCCCGACGCATAATGCACTGTGCGCGCGCGAAAATTCGGCAGACGTTAATAGCAGCGTAATGAGCGACAGATATCGTCGTTCGCGAATTTCGCGTAATTCGTCCTCTCTACATCCCTCTCTCTCTCTCCGATATGCACACGTGTGTAGAGTATGCACCGACGGTGGTGATACCATTATTTCGCGCTGTCTCTGCGCACGCCGCTTTATGACGCGAACTTTTATACGCGTGCGCGCGTATTTCGCAACAGAGACGCAGAGGGAAAAAGTAATTTCAGACAGTGCCGCAGTGGCTCTCTGTATGTGTATTTTGCTCCTTTTTTTCGCGGAGAGCCGCTTTATAAAGGAGAATTTTTAAGTGCATACTTCATTTAAATAATATCTGAAAGGGTAATTGAAAGGCTCGAGTGAACTTGGCTATTAACATTTTTGCGTGTACGAGTGTGTGTGTGTGCGCGCGCTACATGCGGATTCGTTTTAAAAGAGATGCCATTAAATTTTCGCGCTCTTTGCCTAATAAGCGCAGGAATGAAATTTCACCCTGGGTCGATTTTAAAAAAGCCTTCGTCGTAAATTAGCTTCCACTAAATTCCTTTATTATACACGCTCGTCAAAGGGATGGTTTATTCCTGTGAAAGTTCAAATGTAGCTTATTACAGCGGCATACGTACGTTTCCATTATCGAATCATTTTTCTAATACTTTAAGAAATTGTCCAATTAGGCCGATCCTTCATCTCTCGAGTCTGTCATAACGTAAAAAAATACCGCTGCCAATTCATTGGCACGTAAATTTCTCAAACTTAATTTACTTAATTCCTTTGATTAATTTTCAATGCTAAAATTTAAAATTATCACACTAATTTATGACACAATTCAAATTACATTCGTTTCATAAGATTAAAAAATATTAGTTTTTAAATTATGTATAAAAAAATGAATACTAGAGTACTACTTGCTTTACTAGAAAATTGATCTCAATGAATTAAAAAAATTGTATTTTACAATTAAAAACATTAAATACGCATTAAAAATTAAACGATTTTTTACCATCTGGTTTTTAGGTTGAGAAAAAACAAATTAGATATAGTGATTTAGATATATTTTATTGAGTATTTAAAAATTACATACACTTATATTATTTAATACACATTTTTCAAAAACATGATTCATTGTATTAACAACGTTTAGAATGTGCAACAATAAAGTTAATTGCTTGCTTTTTTAATTTATTATAATTATAACGATCTGATAAACTAAGAATTTTAAGAGCGTTATCAACAGTTATTTTACCAGAAAAATGTATTTCACACTTGCGTTTTAAACCGACTAATGCATATTTATCTGCTAGAACTAATAGATCATATGAATATTGTTCAATGTTTTGAACTTCATCAGTATAGATGTATCGCAACATTTCAGTCAACACAGTAATGTCAAAATCCGGAATTTCTACTCTCCACTCTTGCTTTTCTTCTATATTGTTATTGAACATTTCCAAAAAAACGGCACTTCTTGCACTGAGAACACATTTATGTGCACGTAATTCTTTTCTATTAGAAACTAGTACAACATCTGCTAAATTTTTAGTTTTGAAGAGTCTATTTAAATTCATAGGAGTTAGTTTCACAGAATTTTCGTTCGGTTTTTCACTTTCAATATCTGCAGTAATATAGCAACATAATGTTAATTTATCATCGTTCAGGATTTTTGTTGTTGTGTCAAAAACATCCCTTATTTTTATGAACTTCTCTATCCCGCAGGACTCCGCTGATGTAAAATGATAATGAGTTTCAAGTAAATTCACCTCATGACCACTGCTGTTGATAATGCTATATTTTATATGTGTTTTTATATTTGGTTTATAAGCAGATAAATTAATGTAATACGAAAGATGACCTTTATGCTTTCGACTAACACCATTGGGGTATAGTGTTATATACCATTGATACTGTTTGCATGTAGCAGATGAAAAAATTGGTGATTTAATAAATTCTGTCGTTCTCTTATTACAAAAACTAAAGTTGGATATTGTCCATTGATAGCTGAGATCGATGGTTTTCATTTTTGTGACACCCCAACACTCTTCTGTATGCTCCTCCATATTTAGTCACAAAATATTTTCTTATGAACCTTTTTGGCTTGCTCTTGTAGTTTTTTGAATATAGAAAACTGATTCACTTGTGCGGCTCTGAGCTATATACTTATCTACTTTCCTCTATTTCTGAAAAGTATGAATTTGAGAGAGAAGAAAACAAGCCGAAATTGCAGTGAGAAGCGGCTCACATGGGGACAGATCGACAACTGACGAGCTTGAGCTCTCCAGGGTATGAAATAGGTAAAATTAGGCCCCTGACTAACTTTCTAAAAGGGAACACCCAGAAATACCTGAACGTAGTTGTGATGCTGACCACTTCCTTTTCTAATAATTCTGACTAAGGATTGGTTAATTAGGTACAAATATTCAACACGCCAGCGGAATGTATCGTAAGCTCGGGCGGGAATTCAAAGAGAACGCACTACTCGCAACTTATTCTACTTTAAATAA
>UXGD01000881.1:0-44320 GCA_900474315.1 Torymus auratus
ATGTGGAAGTTAATTTGAAAACTTTTATTTGATCGTTTAATTAGGTTTTTTTTTTTTTTTTAAAGCAAAACGTCGTTGTACGACGTTTTTTTTTTTTTTTTAATTTTTTTATTTGAATAGAACTTTTTTGGGCCAATACACGATCCTTTTTCAATTTTTTGTTGTGCGTTAATTGTGACAAATAAATGCATGCATCGATATTTACCGAGATACATAGATACGTTGTAAACCACGCTTCTGCCTATTAACCAACCGACCAACAAAAAAGTGTCATTTGTCCGCACCGCGATATTTTCGTTTCCACAAGCGAACAATTAAAAAAAACAACAGTCGGATATTCGCTCGGCGCAATGTCTCATTGAAGCTTCTATATATGTATATAAACGTAGCACTAGAATTTGCACGCACGCTTGCACCACACCAATTTTTTGTCTCTCTATTTCTATCTATCTGTTTTTCCGACTCTGTTAATCTCCAAGCTGTTGATAAATGTCGTGTCGTCCCGAATTTTTCACTCTCTTCTCCCCGAAAAAAAAAAAATAAGTAAAAAGAAAACAACAGAATTTAGCATTGCTAACGCAGATCGCTGAGTTGTCCTGCTCTCTATGTCCCCCTTGACTGTTGGAATCCCGAGCATGTGGACCGAGAAAAAACGAAAAATTTCCATTTCCGCCTATCTACTTTTTGGGTTTCGAATAGCAGACATTTTTGCTCGTTGTATAAGAGAAAAGAAAAACGACAGCGAAAATGTTGATAAACGAAACTTGTAAAGTCGGGGAAATATTTTTAGCAATATACGTACGTCGTTTTTTAAGGTGCGCAAGTGATAATCCCGTATACATTTGACAATATATATGTGTACAGTTAGCCTAATAATATTTTACAAATATAGATGTGTAATATCATATATACCTAACGAGAATCGAAATTCGACGAAGCAACTATCCCTTATTCTCCTATATATCATCAATTTTCCGCCATGCGGGTATAACAAACGTTTAATAATAACCATCCGAGTCTCTCCCATATAAGTAATCAAACCTGACCTCTTCGTCCAGTTCCGATTCCGCAGTAACATCCAAAAAAAAAAAAAAAACGAGGCGGGTCAGAGGAGGAGATAGGTCCACGACGAGGCGTCCTCGCATTCCCTCGTCGCACGCGCGCGTGTGTTTGTATGTCGCGAAAGCGAAGTTCCGGGCCAGTGGCAACGGTGGCGATTCACCGGAATGCCGAGTCCCGGGCTATCCGGACGATGCGCGCAATGCCCTCCGCCTCCTCCGTACCCCCTCGTTTTCAAGGAATGCCGTGTGTGTGTGTGCGTGTGTGTGTGTGTCTGACCCATTGTATTTAACCCGCAGCCGCGCTCTGGCTAGCTACTCTCTCTGTCTATCTCTATCCTTCTCTCTCTCTCTCTATATATATACATATATACATATATGCGTATCCGGAGCGAAGGAATGTCGCGCGAGTAGCGGAAGCGTTCGTATACGGCCCAAGCGCGCGTGTTCCAGTTCTCTCTCTGCCTCACGCTTTCGCGATAAGTGGAGAGTCGGGCGAGTTGCGGTCTGAGTAGGAGAGCTTTTCAAGTTGGAGTTGGGATGTATGATTGGTTGGCGAGGGTGGGGGGAGAAATGTGTTGTTTAGGGTTGTGAATGGGTGGGTGCAGGAGGGTCGATAGTAATAGTCGGATTACTTGGTCGCGGTTGGTCTTGGTTATTAGTAATTATTGTTGAAGGCATGTTTTAACGTATATTTAAAGATACTTAAAATTCTGCAAGGATTTCGAAAAATTAACTAAGTATTAAGTACTATAGAAATTGTCAAAAAACAGACACGTATATTCATTTAAAAATAAATAGAAAGAAATCAATAAAAGTAAATCCACGTGCCACTGACAAGCCAGACTATATCGAATAGTATACTTACAAGACCGCCAAGACCGACCGCAGGCGAAAAATGCCAAAAATTCGGACTCTCACTCTCGATGCCACTATTACCACACACATGCTGCTCTCCCCACTTCCCAAACCGCTCGCTCGCACTTTCCACGCCGCACACGCCGCCGCGGCTAGCTCGCCTAATTTCTGGCCACCCTCCGCGTTTCGTCGTCGTAGTGCGAGCGACCGCAACAAAGCATCACCGTCGCGGCAGCTGCAGCAGCCTATATATACGCGATGCATCGTAGGGAGGTCAAGGTCGTCACGAGTCGCGGATCGAAAGCGCGTGTTCTCCGGTGGTACAAGGCCGCACGTGAATTTTTGAGAATCGATTATACACCGCGGCGCAGGGATATAACTGGGTTACACATACGCCTCCCGATTTATGGACTAATTTGCCCCCCCTCGAGGTTATAGGGATAATCAGTTAATTGCCGTGATTTACGTGGGGTTGGTATATATAGCGTGTATATTGAGGAGACGATCGTATATCTACCCGGTGTAATGGTTTTTCGCGAGGTAGAAAGCTTCGTTAGGTCTCGGGGGGTTAAGTATATATAGCGGAGAAATTAGATTTCGCGGAATATCATTTCGCGGTGGGAGTAGTAGTATAGTAGTCGTGGAACTTTTTGCGAGAGAGGTAAGAGTGCGCTGGGAATAAGATAAAAAGGCGAAACTTCATGCGCGCGCTGCTGCAGCTTCGTCAAAAAGTTCTTATTCAACTAGAATTTCCGGGGAGGAACCGCGGCTCTCCTTTCATATAAGATTCCGAAGAAACATTCGAAAAACTGAGAGAGAGAGCGAGGGAAAGAACGCAAAGTAATTGTTCGCCCGCCGAAAGTTCCGAACTCTCTCTCTCTCTCTCTTGTCTTCGTAGCTTCTTTCGAGAAAGGAACGCAACTTTAAAAATAACTCGGCGAAGGGGACGCTCTGAATAAAGAGAATCCGCGCGCGCACGCGTTTTTCAATTAAAAAAAGAAAATCTCGGATCCATCTGTTTCCGTTCGATCCTTAACAACCTTGATCTCTCCCGAGGCTCGCGCGCGCAAAAAAGAGTCGCAAGCTCTTTCTCTCCACTCGGCCACTGATTAAAACTTTCCATCGTCGAGGGCCATTCGAGCGTTTTCCGCGCGATTCGACGACACTCCTTCGCGCCCAAGCTTCTAATTGGCGTTGTAGTTAAGTAAGATCTCTCTCTTTCTATCTCTCATTTACTCTTCTTTTTTTATGTTTCTCTCACTCTTTATCTGTCTCCTATTGAACAACCACGTCTCTTGTACAAAGTTTCTTACGTATATATAGTCACTCTCTCTCCATTCGAATATTCCGTCCTTAATCTCCTTTTTCTCTCCCTCTCTCCCGCACTCCGGAACGAAAGCGAAAGAAGAAAAAACCCTTAATCAGTCCACTTAATCTCGAGTAGTGCCCTCTCTTGTTTCCCTACTCCCGGAGAGCGCCGCGTTCTGATTCGACCGCTGCAATTACAACTGCCCCGGCTTCCGCTGCACGCGACTATACTACACTCTCGTGTTCCTTTTTTTTCCTCGCTCGTTCTTTCTCTCTCTCTCTCTCTCTGTTTCTGGAGAAAGTCGGAATTCGTATGCGCGAGCGTATACATACTAATCGCGCGACCTGCGAAAGGCGCGCTGCGGTTACTTCCGCGAAACTTTGTTGTTTCGGGAGGGGCGCACGCGGCTTGAGTTCCTTCTCGCGTGCGGAATGGGGGAGGAAAAGAAACGTCCTACAGTGCTGTAGACTGTGCGACGCTTTTCATAAGTTTCAATTTTTGCGGGTAAAAAAGGGGTGGGCGAATTATATGGCGGTTTCGAGGACTGATGAATTGCTAGGGGGGAAGACGCGGTGTAATTAGGTGGTTTTCAAATGATGCATTTGACGGGATCACGGTAGAGTTTTTGGTAAGATAATTATTGTATGTGGATTTAATGTCTTTTTCTTTATTAAATGTCACTGTTATTGTCATGCTAAGCGTTTTTAATATATATTGCTTCAAGCTGTGCAGAAGTTGTTTATTGCAGTAAAAATCGTAGTTTCTTATTCGTAATTTTAAGATGTGATCATTGATTTTGATTTAAAATTTCCCGCTGCTTTATCGACTGAAAAATTATACAAATATATTCATCAACATATTGTTTACTGATTTGAGAAAAGTAAAAAATAATGTGTAATACTCTGTAATTCTCTATCCATTTTTCTGAAACATATTATATAAATATTTTAAATACTTGTACATTAGTATCACGTTTATCTTTGAACAACCAAAATTTGCTTTCAGTCGATAAACCAAAGCCAGTAATCTCAGTGTATATTTCTATGTAATAATCGATGTTTAACACAGTAGTTTGAATATAAACGTAACAAAGAATTCCGAAACCGTCGAATCAGAATGCATCAACGATACATCCTTCTCATCCCAACCCTTCCTCCTCCCACCTCTCTTATTATTTCTGTTTTCTTTATTACTACTTATACCTCTTTATAAATACTTTATTATTATTAACCAATGTATTAGCCAGCCGCATTAATAAGTGTCTAATGTTTAACCGAATGTAATGTTAGAGCAGCGAATTTTTCTTTTTGTTTTCTGTGTTCTTGTGAACTCTTGCCTCCTCTACTACCACTACTACTACTACTACCGAAAAAATCGCCAACCGACCGACGAATTCTGTGTTGCGCCCGGTAATCCCGCGGCGCCCATAATGTGTGCGTGCGTGTGCGACGACACACGGCCAAGTTGGATACACAATGCGCGATATTCGGTACAAATGGAATTCCGGCCTACAGTCGGTCGGCATCTCGAGCGAGGTGGAACTGCCGCAGTTTCGCGTGCTCGGGCACAGGCAGCGACAGACAACCATACACCTCTCTACAGGTAGATATTTAACTCTCTCTCTTTCTCTCTTCTCTCTGTCAATCTATCACTCTCTGTATATCTCTCTCTCTCTCCTCCACTCGTTTCGTCCTCCGCATAATTTTTTATTATATTATATATATAATACATATCTTTTGTATACTCGCTATCTGTACGCCTGTGTCTTCTCTCTTTCTTTCTCTCGAATATATATACGCACACGTATATATGTTCACACTTTCGAGGGCTCTATATGCGAGTGATTTTTTTACGCTGACAAACACACACACACACTGACATATAGCAACACCCATACGTGTGTGTTTATATGCGTTGGAGAAGGGTCGCGTCCGATCGGACGCAGACCATCGCTACTTCTTGCCTCTCCAACGCGCGCCTCTGTTACTTACGACATCACGATACTGTACGCGACTATGTACCGTATCATTCAGCTCTCTCTATTTGTTTACTCTGCGCTACGATGGCTTTTCTCTTTCTCTGTCTCTGTCGTATAACACCGTCACGAACTCACGACGACACATAACGTTCACTCGCCGATTTTTCCATTTTTTTCGTCACTCACGAGTATACATGTATATATAGATAGATATTTATAAATATATCGCACCTGTCAGAATCACGATGACGAACCTGTGTATGGAAACACACAAGATCACACTATCGCCGACTTTACATCGGCTATTTTCTCTGTGCTTGACTATGTTTATTTTTCTGTGAGTCCTTGATACTGAAGCGCTACTTTTGTACAACAGAAGCGCTGGACTCACGGGTTTTGCTTCTTTTTCTTTCTCTCTTTTACGAGTACACACGACTATATGCGCGTGACGATTGAGAAGGATTGACCGACTTGACGTGTACGTAAACAAGACCAGTGATTGATGGACTCGAAAGAAACCTAAGAAATGAAACATCATCGTATAACGAATCACGAGAGGGAGGACAAAAAATGTATACCTTATTACTCAAAGGCTCTCGGTTTACTCGATTTATAAACTAGTCGTGTTTTTACAAACTATGAATAAAGTTGAGGAAAGAATTTTGTGAATCGAAGAAACTTTATAAAACTTTAATGTTTGTAAACATATAATGATTATTAAACGTACAATATTTCAAGCATTAAATTATTAAAAATTAATTAATTGAGTAAATAATAGATGACTGAATTAATGAATAAACCTTGGAATTTGGAACCGTAAATCTACGTATATCGACACCACTGTCGAACCTCCTAATTACTCGCCCCTTTCCTGCGGTTGCCTCCTCCTCCGTCTTCTTCCTCACCACTCAAAACTTACCCGCGGCTTCCTCCATTTCCTCTTCCCTTAGCAAAACCAAAGCTGCTGGCCGAATCCAACTCGTAGACGGTGACGTGCGCGAAAACCTTCCTGCGAGGCCTTCTTAATTGGAAAAGGAAGTGGCGGCGGCGGCAGGGTAGAAAAAAACGAGAAACCGGATGAATTCCAATCGGCCCGTCGTTTTTCCTCTAGACTTTCTTCGGCTGCGCGCCGATAATAAATTACCGCGCGGGTTTTCCGCCGCCGTCGTATAGTAGAAGCTCGACGAAAGTCTTGATTGATATTGGCTGCGAGAAAATGTTTTCTAATTCGAATGGGAGCAGCGGAATTCCGGTGTGTGGTTACGGTGTAAGAATAGGATCGATGTGATTTTTTTGGTTGGATATTAGCGATGATTTTTACTTGTTTTTTTAACGAATAATATGGTTCGTACGCGTTTTCGCTGAGATTTTAATTAATGAAGGGTTTATGTGTATCGAGCTTTTGGGATTCGGAGAAGTGACGAGTATTTAATGTATTAAAATTGTAATTGGCGTGTCATTAACAGATATCAATGGCCGTGTCGTCCGTGTTTTATAAATATTTACTGCGTATTGCTTCATTATACGTGTGACGTCAAATCAACGGCCAATCCGGTTTCATCATCGAAAATATATAAAATTTTAATGTTTGGTGATTAAAATAAAAAACAGTATAAAATGCAGTAAACAGTAAAAAAATCTATCGTCTATACAATTACAATGTAACCGTAAAATTTTAATGTCTATTTAAAATTGATAAAATTGTAATAACCGTAAAAATATAATATGAAAACCATCAAAATAACATATTAATTACAAAAATGTATATATATCGCGAACCATTGACGTAAACAAGCCACCGCGAGAGCCGAATTAAATCATAAAAATGCGTGACCGCAAAAAAAAGAAGGATTAGCCGACGACTAGCGGCAGCAGTGACTCGTGCAGCATTGCGTCAAAGCGGGTCATTAAATTAAATAAGCATATAAACAACGTTGCGTAATCCTCTTAAAAGCATTATTCTCTCTCTCTCGTAGAACCGCGAGCGGCGCACTTAAGGTCTTAATGAAAAGACCTCGCGGCACATTACCATTGTTGTAAAAGTCTCATTACCGCGGGCATTAAGACGTCGGGTACGCGCGAAAGGCTCTCGAATGTAAATTTTTCTTATCTCGCATCGATAAACTTCTCCCGGTCGACTTGACTCGACGCCCAAGACGGACGCTAATGGCATTTCTTACCTCAGTCTCTTTCTCTTTCTTACTTACACGTACACACACATACATATCACGGATTACGCATATACAGGCATTTCGAGACTCTCTCAGATCCATCTTCTTTCTTTCCTACTGTTTTGTTTTCTCTATCTCTGTACCTCTCTTCTGCGAAAGTCCACCGAATCGGAAGTCGAAGAGAGTCCGCCGCCAAAGAGCCATAGAGACTATCTGGCCGTGACGCATATTATATATACATATATTTATTTTTTTGTTTTTTTGTTTCGTATTATACAATCGAGTATAAATACAAAGAGAAACAGCAACAACGCACGCTCGAAAAGAAAGAAAGAGAAGCTTCAGTATATACATAATATAATACATGCGTTCTCGAGCGAGAGCACGTTTGTATACATATATACACATTTCGTTTGTAACGTATACCAAAGTATATGTATATCGGAACAAAAGCA
The DNA here is from genome assembly GCA_900474315.1 of Torymus auratus. Classification (NCBI taxonomy): domain Eukaryota; kingdom Metazoa; phylum Arthropoda; class Insecta; order Hymenoptera; family Torymidae; genus Torymus; species Torymus auratus. The sequence goes on from UXGD01000881.1 coordinate 7,830, forward strand.
AAGAACCGATAATATACGCATAACGAAAAGTATAGAGAACAAAAAAAGATAAAAGAAACGAGAGCGAAGGTAAGTGGAGGCCCCGTCTATATCATTGAAATAGAAAAAGAACAAACAAAAAAAACAAAAACAAAAAAGCGAAAGAAACGAAATTCGGAGCCCTTCTGAGAGCTCGGTAGCGCGCGCGGGGCGCGTGATGCGTGTTGTGTAATGCCCGGTGGCGCACGATATACGCCCCGCACCACGACGACAAGACACCAAGCGAGCCCGGGGGTCTCTCTGTTTCGTTTTCCAGTCGGCTACACCATGAGGGACATCCGCTACAAATGGAACGAGGGCCTGACCAGCGTCGGCGTCAGCAACGACGTCAGTCTGCCGCAGTTCAAGGTCCTAGGCCATCGGCAGCGCGCCATGGAGATTAGCCTCACCACCGGTAATGTATCCTCCCCCCCTCCACTGACCCCCTCTCGATCATTTACGTCTCCTCTCGCCGAAAGAGATATATTTTTCTATCGCGCGTGTATGTGTGTGATGAGCGAGAATTGCGAGCTGGGCTTGTGTGTAATATGTGCGCGGTGAACCGCTGCCACTATTGTCCTGTCTACTCGTTGAATTTTACTACTTTATACATATATCATTGCTAATGTAATTGTGCTGTTGAAAGGTCAGCGCGCATGGGTGATAATATTTTAACGACATGGAGAGTCGATGTCTAATAACGTAATTCTTATTGCAGCTTGTTCAAGAATGAGAATGTGCTATCAAGATTAACAGTAAGTTGCTATTACTACTTACTCTGATATTATCGGCTCTAATTGCTTCATCGCTAGCATTGTTGCAGCTGTTCTACTTACCTTGGTACACTTTCTCGAAGCGTATTATATACATGTTCGTCGCGTTGAAGTGTAATAAAGTATTGCGGTGGAAATAAATTTTAAACGGTTATTTGAATTATCCGTTAGACTATAACTATAATACATAAGACATATATTCATAATAAATAGCAGTACATATATTTTTATGAAAATTTATCGTATAAGTTGACTAAAAATACCTATCAATATTATTAACAATTAATTAAATCAGATGCACTTTCCGTATTTCAAAATATAAACTGCGAATAATGCATCGCACAGTCATAAATGCGACGAAAATCAATCAAACCTCGAATACAAATGGCCCAAAATTGAAAATACAAGTGCGCCATACATAGAAACGACTCAATATAACCCCAATGAATCCATAAATAATTCGCATCCAAACCAGATACACCCGTCACTATACGTTCGCTCGCGGTTATCGTCGCTCTCAAACCACCGCATCCCAACTATACGACAAACAACAACAGCCCTTCCACCTCCACATACCCGATATATACCGTCGAAAAAATGAAATCAGCCTGGCGTATAGGTGTACACCGACGCGCAGCATCCAAACAAAAATACGCGCGAGAGCCGCAATGCAAGATTCATGAGGGCTAACCTCCTCCTCCTCGAGCGGGAGAGAGAAAAAGAAAATTTGCGTATGCATGAGGGTAAAATTGTCGGCCGAGCGTCGTCGTCGTTGTCTCGACAAAGGCACACGCGCGCACAGAAAAAAAAAGATTACCCGCGTCGTCGAGATATATATATATATATATACATACGTATGCCCGTGGTGTTCCGGGTCTGATTTATTTTCGCGTGCGGCGCGCGAGCTTCGATCTCTTTCTCCCCCTTATTTTGATCTACGAGAGAGGCCCTTCCGCTTTTGCGTGCGCGAGCTATTTTCCCTCGAAGAAAGATCCTTTTTTGGGAAGGGAAGTCGCCGCTTTTGATGGAACGCCCGACACCCGCCACGGCGAAAGTGTTTTCGGGCACGGAAAATTGGACGCGTGTGGGCTCGTGATGGAACCGGGGGGGTGGTAGTATTTTATTTTTATTAAAAAAAAAAAAAAGAAAATAGAGATTAGGGTAATCCGTGGATAGAGACGTTGGGGGAAGAGTCGAAAATAATAATAATAATAATAACTTGTGAGTTGTGTATAGGTTGACGCGATATGGGGAAATAGGATTTTTTGCGATTTTTGTTAATTAAAAATAACGAATTTAACTTTTCGGCTGGCGAAAACTTGCTCAAAGCGCTCGTTTGACGAGTTCGAGGCGCGGCCGAGAAATAACCTAAATGTTTATTCAGCGGTTAATTTAATCTACATACATCGTTTTGGCAATGAATTTGCTTTAGATTCTGCGAAATTTTAATTGCAAGTTTTAACGAACCAAAAGTCAATATAGCATATATATATACATATATATATATAGGCGGCGTAATTTGAAATTCGTGGGAATGTACGTACCGCTGAAATAATAAAAACTATATATTTTTATCGCTTCGTACGAAAAGGTTTTTATTTATTAAAAATAAAAATGTTTATTTAAAATAGTGAAATTTTAGTATTTGTCATTGATGGTTCTAACTATTCTATATAAGTAAACAAAAATTCGGATTATATGAATGAGATTTATTATATACTTTTTAAATACATCCATATTATACAATTATGATTTCTAAACTAGGCTGTATACGATAAAAATTCGCAATTGCAATGATAACGATGCCGTACTCTAAACAATCAACAACAATCACGCGCTCGATGTATATCCGAACAAAAAACGATAAGCGATCCACTTAGTCTCGATACATTTATAGTGTCAATACAAACACAGACGTGCTAATAGACATTCTTTGGCATCTTCGTCGCTTCCTAACAAAAAGTAAAATAACAATATTGTTAATGATATTAGAAAATAAAAGACCTTACACTGTTAATTCTGCTCAAATTACAAAAACGCTAAGCCATTTCAACTATACGCCAGATATCTAGATCACCTAGCTACTCCACTCCCTTGATGAATGGCATTCCTAATCGAACGCCGCCACTGCACACAGCCAACTCGATCCCTTTCAACGTCAAGGTTATCGCGCACGCGACACTCCCGCGGCTATTAAACGCGCAGTTTTCTTCTACCCCTCCCCTATACCCTCACACAGAGCTATACACACGGAAACCTAGCAAACAAGTAAGTATATGCAAACTCGATCTCGAGACGCGCACCCCGCTTGTATAATTTCACGGGAGAGTCTTCCGATTCGCTCGACTTTTTCCATCTCGTCGCGCGCGCTCGCGTATACCTGTCCCTCAAAACGAGATAAGGAAAATGGAAATTTCGCGCGCCCCGCGCTGGAAATAGAAATTTCGAGATTCGCGTCGCTTCTGTGTGTCTCTCGACGGCGCGGCTCGATATAAGCGTACATATATAGATGACGACGATGGCTGGATAAGAGGCTTGAGTACAGAGACGTGCAATTGTGGGTATTGTTGGGTAAAATGTAAGCGCTTCCAGTGTAATTTTTGTAACAGAAGCGGAAAAGCGAGTTTGGTTTTATTTTTTCGAAAGGAAAACGGGGTAATGAGAAAAGTTCGAATTTCGCTTTAGCAAGCGAGGAACAACACAGTTTTAAATAAATGTTTGTTGATATAGAATGGATCATTTAATAAAAAAAATAATTTTAACGAAGCATTGTTTTTGTAAACATCGTAAATTTTAAATGATCTACCAGAAAATATTTTTTTTTTCCATGAACTTCAATAAACTTTATCATTTCCCTCGGACGTATACAAACAACGTGAAATCATTCACAGCGTTTAAAAATAATTCCGCTCCACATTTCATGAAAAAAACCGCACTGCGAACGACAGCTTACCTTCTTTTACAAAATCATGCATACACTTTCATCGTCACCCACAACCTCCTTCTCCTTTTTTTTCAAAAAACCTCTCAAAACCTCCGTTCACATCCACTACCACCACCTCGTCGACGACATACCTCGCGTTCCTTTCAACCTCACGCGCAGCCTCAACCTCCCCGGGCGCTCGCTTACCTCCCCGCAATTACACGTAACATCCTCACAATCGCCTCTCTCTCCCTCTCTCTGATCTCCCTCGCGAGAACGCGGCCCGATATATCTACCTATATATACATACCTACTCACGCCTGCGTGCTTATAATGGAGAAAGGCGGCCGAGCGAGCGGCCGGGTTATATACCCCTTTGGCCCCGACGCGCCTATTGACAAGCTAGCGAGCGCCTATCATTAGTTCCCCAGCGCGCACTGGTATTCAATAGGACGCACAATGCGACGTAGAGACTCCCACGAGGCGCTCTTCTTACGCGGCGATGTAAATGAAGGTTGTAATGAGGTGGATAGCACGACGGAGGGATATTGGGACGTGGAATTAGAAGCGCGGATGTGTGGGATATTTTGAGAAGCGGAATTCGCGGGGTAGGGGGATGATCTTATTGAATTTAGTGGGACAGGGGGCGTGCTGAATTATTCAGCGAGGATTGGTGTATAGTTTATTGGACGAGGGTTATAAGAAATGGTGAAGTTTGCTAGAATGCGTTTGGGTGAAATAGCCTAGGGAAAATATAGTTACTTTGATTATAGGTATTAGTTTAAAGAAAGGAATAAAGTTTTATGATTTTATGTTGAAAAAAACGTTGAAAAGGAGTTTTACGCTTCATTTCTTGATTCAATTTAATTATGCTGTTTTATTGGTGCGCTAATAATTCGGAAAGATTATATTGATGAAAAATATCGAGAGAAATCTATATATACGGGGCAAAGTTTTTTTAATTTAAGAAATTAAAGGTAATTGCAAAAAACTTTGATTCTCGATATTCAAGCCAAATGTCTCCGCGGGGCCGAAGTTTCGTTCCAGAAAACTTTGAAATGCATTCCGAACTTCTTCCGAACCGCCTTTTAAAAAGCTGAGCGGACGTTATAGAAAAAAATTTCAGGAAAACGAATAAGAGCGGATAACTTTTAAGATAAAAATCACGTAGAAAATTTTGCTCGCTATGAAGATAAAATTTAAAAAAAGTGCAAATGACGAAACTACATTTCTAGAATCGGCCGCGAGTAATATAATTCACGATACATAAAATAAAAATCAGGAAAGAATATTTTCCAGATCTTCAAAAACACCTTATCTTCTCCAAGAACCGTATATAAAATAATTCATCGCGATACGGGTAAACACACGTACCTCAAATTCTTTATATCTACGGTATAAATTAATTTCGAAGCGAAGCACAACAACTGTCCCGACAATGCTCCGTAATATTATTTTACAACCATCGACAGCACAGCTGTTTACTCTGTTCGACTCAACTTTGAGTAAACACCGATATATAAAGCACGAATACACACAACTCTCGCGCTCGTGTATACATATACGCCGGTATAAAATCTCATTTTCCAAATGCACGGAGAGCCAATATATACTTTCCAATCTGCTGAGAATCTGGAAAATACAACGAACGTTTTTCGACAGATAAAGGAAGCAATTCGCCTGCCCGCCGTTATATATATAGATATAAAAACGGTGCTGGTGGTGGCGACTCTCCGCACCTGACCTCTTATATAAAACTTCGGCCGAGACAAGTTGCAGTTACTTTTGCAATCGATAGTATAAAATACTTTTCCGCTATTTCTTCGAAAAGTTCCCCTCGAGTGAAAATTCGATTTATTATACGCTTGGGGTCTTAAAATCTGGATGTAACGCTGTTACACGGGCAGAATAAAGTTTATATCCAGTGTTTTCATTCGGAAAATCATTGTGTCGTCTTACGAGAAATAGTAATTATCTATTATATTTGCCGAGTTGATTATCGAATAATTTTAACAATTATAATAAATTGGAGAAATCGATGTATATAAACCGAAAATAATCTTACAAAGAAAACTAGTCAATTATTGCAACATCATTTTCCTAACATGTATTTTAAAATCATCTCTACTCATGGTCTGCAAATCGTTGGTTCAATTAACAACAAAACCAATTTGCTCTTTCTAATAGTAATTTCCGCAACAATTCCAACAAATAGGATTTACAAAAAAAAAGCTTAAAAACTAAGACAACTCGCGCAATTTAAACGATAAAGACATTTTCCTCCGCTTCTTCTGCATCTCGCGTCGGGTGATTTCCGCGGGGCAGAGAGAGAGAGAGCGAGAGAGTAAAGACTCGAGGGGGTAAAGCACGTCGTACAGTTGACGAACAAACGGGGCCGCGAGCGAGACGCGTCCGATCTATTGGAAACGCTCGGACGGAGATGGATACTCTCTGAGCTCTCTGTCTCTCTCCTAGCCCACGGTGTGCACGTGAACAGAGTTCCGCCGGAGTCCGGAAAATGAGGGACGCGCCGGGCTTTAATCATTCCTCAAACTGCCATGTCTTTGTCCTTCTGATTTGTAGGTTCTTGCGATTTTCAAAGCCGGCGTTGTCGTATATTTATTAGATTTAAAGTCATTTATAAGGTATACGTCGTAAGAATTAATTAAATTGAATTTTATGAAAAAAATTTTATACAATTTTGGATGCATTATAAAAAGGTCATTCGTTCGATATAACGACTATATCGCGTAATCTACAATAATTCGCTAATCAAACCGACTCCATAATATTCCACCCTCCGCCCCCTTTAACGTCCACCGAACTAATCAAAACACTGCAGTAACTTTCGCAAACAACTCGCGAGCGTTCAATTTAAACGCGAAAACACTATGAAAACCGCCATAAATCGTTACCCGAGATAATCGAAAAACATAAAACCCGATAATATTTCCCCCTACGCCAGCCGAAAATAGCAGATTCCACCGTTGTCGCATTAAGAACCGCAATTCCCGCGACCCCAAAAGACTCGGCGTCTTCGCCGCTTAAAATATCTCCCCCTCTCCTGGCTTTTCTCTCTATCTCATTCGTTATTCCCTTATCTCGTCGCGCGCGCGCGAACAACTGCATCCCGTCATCCGAGTCGTGAATAATCGTCCGCAGAAACACACATATATATACGCGCACAGACAAAGTTCGCTGAGGCGCTGTCTAGCGCAGGAGTAGGGCCGCGCGAATTATTTCCCCAATTAGAAATGCCTTGGGCCGGAATTATAAAGCCGTCGAATTAATCACAATTAAACGCTCGTAAATAGATCCTTTCCGCCAGCGCGTGCGCGCTCGTCTGTATATGTATGTAAAGAATTGAAGTTTTATACTCGAGGCGGCCGCAAACGACTTGGCCCATCAATCTTCATCGCTTCGTCTTCTTTTGGCCTCGTCGATTATCTCGCGTAGCCGATCGTCGTTGACTGTGGTAGTGGTGGGGGGTCAAAGTACCTTTGAATTTCAGGATACTCTACTCTCCTGCGCAGCGAAAAGTCCTCGCGCGCACCGGCTAATCCGATTAGCCGCCGGCGAGGGAAAAAAGTTTTCAAATCTTCCGATCTCCTTTTAAGCTCTTGCCTCGCATATTGTGCTAAATGTGACGCGTGCCTTTTTGGCTGAATGTTTAAAATAAGAAAAAGTGTTATGGCGAGTTTGCCTTTGAATTGATTTTTATAGAGGAGTAAGTATGGACTTTTGAATTAGGATTGTTGTAGACTGTTAATCAGGGTTCAAATAATATAGTTTAAAACTCAAAAGTTTGTATTAAAATACATTTTTACAAGGTACTTTTATCCAAATACTCCTATAGTAATTTAATTTTTATTTTATCAATAAAAGCCGTCTCACTTTAAATATATCCATGATACGTGTATAACATTCGTGTACATAAATATTTGAAAGCAAGTAAAAATATTTCAAAAACAGGTCAAAATATTTATCCAAAACGGTAACCTCAATATTCCACGACTTCCAGCCATACATCCTCCTATATCCCTCTGCCTTACAGCCGCCACACGCCAGAATAAACCCCACCGCCACCTCGGATCTTAACACGTCCTTCTGGCCTCCTCTCCTCGCACGCGTCGTCCCGGATTTTCCCTCCTCTCACCCTCGCCCCTCGCAACATTTACATCGCCTCCTTCGTTTACTACTCCTCCCCATCCTCCTCCTCCTCTTCCCTGAGCGACACTCCCTGAATACATCTCGGAGGGGTTGTATATACGTGACTACGCTACTGCACCAGAGGAGAATGACAATGACGCGGCTGGATGGGGAGGATGAGTCGGAGGTTTAAGGAGAGTTTTTCCCTCTCTCTCGACCCGCGAACCGGAGAGGAAGTTTTATTTCGCTGACTGATTCTAATCAAAACGATTTCCCCTGGTCGGAGGCTTAATTTGGTTTTATGGGGGCGCCGAGGGGATGAGCGATGGCGAGACTAGCTAGCTGCAGAAGGATATTTTTTTTACGAGGGAATACTATACGAGCGTTATTCACGCGCCGAGAGGCTCGAGTTTTGAGGAAGTGGATGATGATTTCGAAAAACGTTCGCGTGCGCATTGGGACGATTTTTGCTTTAGGGGAGGATGGGGGTTGATTTTCAAGTTTAATATATATCGATGGGTGGGTGACGAATTGCTAAGAATTGAGATAAATCGCGGTAGTGAATTGCTGAAGTTTTAAAAATGGACAGGCGTTTTATCGCAATTTGTCGTGTTCGAAATAAAGTGATTTGTAGATTTTGATCATAGACTTAGGGGATTAATCGGAACAATAATCTTGGAATACATTTCTGTATAGGTACATAAAGAATTGAGTTTATTGGATACGCGCTTGCATCGCAGGAACAAAATTGGTCAGTTCCAATATTTTTTTCGATTTTCCGCAAAAAGGATGGATACTTTTTAATTTGAGGTTGTTTTTGATACTGAAGGTAAATAAAACTTTTTATTTTTGCATTTGATTGCTTTCGTGTTTTGTTTCTTTTTTATATATTTTGTCAAAAAATACGAAACTGAAAAACATACGTTTACTTCCAGTCTACAAAACAAATCCGTAACTGTACAACATGAATGCAAATATTAAATCCGGTGTATACCAAAAGGACAAAACTAATTAACGACCAATTCGACGTCTTTTTATCACTAGTTCACGTCCTAATAGGCCTGACATACATCCCGAATACACACATATATATACGCAATAACGATTAAAACTTTTATTCGCGCTAAAAAAGAAGAAGAAAATAACACCGACAATCACAGAGGAACAACGTATACGCACAGGCAATTTCTTCCTGCCCCGGGAAACGATCCTCGTATAATCGTAACTGCAAATTAACCTCGCCCCCCATAAAGTGCCACTGCGGAAGCATCCGTCAACATAAACTCGTTCCAATAAAAAAAAAAGAATCTTCCCGCGCGCCCTCGACATTTTCGACTCCCCGACAAATCCTCCCCCCTCGTTTCCCTCAATCTTATTACATCCTTCGCTCTCTCTTCTCATCTTACACCTCTCCTTTTATCAGCGGAAGCGGTAACGCCTCGTCGACGTTTTTTCTCCTTTTTTATACGATCAGCATTGCATCTCACGCGAGAAAGGATCAGTAACGACGAATCAATCGGGCGATATGTTTCTACTGCTGAGCGACGTAACGAACGGAAATAAAGAACGACGCGCGGGCCAGGAAATTCGCGCTCGCGGAAATAAAGCCGACGAGAGGGTATATAGAGAAGCTCCGCGAGAGCGGAAGCACAAAGAATGAATTGATTCGCGCGGATTTAGGCGCGCCAGTGGATAAAGCGGGAATTGACCGGAAAATATTAGAGTAAATCACGGTTCTTTTGTGGAAGAGAGCGCGCGCGCGCAAGTGGACCACCGCGCGATGGAATAAAATTGCGCACTTTGATCGTACAAACGACGTTTGCGAATAAATTGTCAAAGTTGAAAAATGCGGTGCGGTTATTTTTAGTTTATTTTTCTTCGGGTTAAAAAGTGATGAATAGAAATGTAGGTACGTACAATTGCTAGCTAAATTTGGGGGAAAAGAGGTTGGCAAAATAAGGTTTTGTATACCGTTGACAATGTATACTTCATTTTTATTCGTCCGGTGAAATCCTATATAACTATTTTCACGCGAAATTTATTGCCGCAGTTGAATTTAAAATATTATTATATTTCCGCTTTATCGAAATTCAGAAACAAACGTCGCTGGCGTCAATATATAGAACAAATCTATTGTTTCTCAATAATTAACTTTTATAAAAACAAAAGAATGATACGTAGCAATCGCATGACGTGAGAATTTTCGACATATATGAACATAACGATATTTGCTCTGATTTCCTAGAAAAACATCATGCTGTTGCCATCGAATAAAAATATTAAAAATGAACATGACAATTCTTTTTTCCCGTACGACCAATTACCGCGAAAAATACATCGATGGATAATTAGCAAACTCTCGACTCGTCCCTCGGCTCGTTCTTTTCTCTTTTCTTGCCCCCTCGACGACGACGACGACTACAGCTTAATCGGTTAATCCGACCGTGAACGAGGCGCGAAGTCGAAATTGGGTCGTGCGCGTATACACACGCACACATGTACGTAGGCGCCGTTCTTTTTTTTCATTAACTCGGTTGAGCCGTAGGTGAAAAACTTGAAAGAAAGCAAATCAATTTTCCGGGCGAACAATCGGCAACGCGGCGTGAGATAACATTTTTCCGACATTTTTTAGTTTTGACACGGGGTGTCGGACGTTTGGATGTGAATGCGGGAGGCGATGAATGGGACGACGGGTATATATAAGACTTTCTTATAAAGAAGAACGAGCTGAATATCTTAATCAGTTGATAATATTGTTATTCAAGTGATGAAAAATAAATCTATATAGTTTTAGAAAATATTAACTAAAATATAATTCGAAAAACAATTGAAAATGAAACCGAAGTTTTAATAACTGACCTAATTTTCACAAGTATATTTTAAAATAAACTTCCCAGTATCATTTTGATATATTGTTCCCTTTAAATATTTCAACATATAAAATAACAAAATTTTAAAATTATTTACGAAAATATACTTTCAGTCCAAATTATTAAATCAATATACAATACGCTTACAATCACAAATTCAATGAGTAGACAATGACAATGGAGCGCGGTCACCGCCACGTGAATCAGCCCTAATCTCCGCCCGAGAATTCGCACTGATTCAGAAGGCCACGAAAAGCAAAAAAAAACGGCACCAAGATACGACGACGTTCCCCCCCAAAAAAACCGCAAACCAAAAAAAGAAAAGAAAAGGACAGTGGCAAAACGAAAAAGAACGAAAGAATAACTTGTGGTCGGTGCGACTATGGGGAAACTCGAACACGTGGCTCTGTTTTTCTAATTCGCAGGTAACTACTCTCGTCTGGCCTGCGAGATCCAGTTCGTCCGCTCGATGGGCTACTACCTAATCCAGATCTACATACCGTCGGGGCTGATCGTCATCATCTCGTGGGTGAGCTTCTGGCTAAACCGAAACGCGACCCCCGCTCGGGTCGCCCTCGGAGTAACCACCGTGCTCACCATGACCACGCTGATGTCATCGACAAATGCCGCCCTGCCCAAGATCTCCTACGTCAAGTCCATCGACGTCTACCTGGGTACCTGCTTCGTCATGGTCTTCGCATCGCTGCTCGGTGAGTACATGTATACATTCGAGATGCGCTTTTACTCGCTCAATTTCCGTTAAACTAGGTACATACACTACTCGTGCGTATATACATGTGTCTGTGTGACTGTTTGGATTGCGTTAGCGGTTCGAGTGGATGTCTCCGAGTGGCCGACGAAACTCGGAGGTTAATTGCTTCCTACGCGGTGGGATCGGATGAATGCTGATGAGAGGATCATCGAAGATTCCTTTTTAGTGCTGATTCTGGTTGGTCAAGCCTGCTAAGATCGGTTTACGCTAAATTGTGTAGAAAATATAATACAGATTTAAATCCAAAAGAACCTATAAAGATATTTTAATATGATAATATTTGTAATTGAATGCACATTTATTGTCAGCTTTTAACGTACAACTATACCAATCCCCACATTTTAGCACCCTCAAAAATTAATATCAAACACTTAACGCTACCGATATTCATCGAGAGCGAATAGAGCCCACACTGCATTACCAAACGAAGCAAAAATGATCTTTTCGCGCACTTACATTCTACAACATAAAGCCCGTTTTACGAACCCTCGCGAACACCCAGCAGCGGCTGAACAACACTCGCATCGCGTTAACTGCGCAATAAAACAGCCGAGCGAGCTCACCTATATACCTATACCCTTAAGGTCACTATATACATTGCCCGCGGGCAGACGAAACACGCAGCTCTTGCCCGAAAGTCCGCACAGTAAAACGCGCGCGCATACGTATAAGAAAGTTCGCTGAGCTGAGCTGGCTGGCTGCTGGTTCTCTCGAGAGCCAATCGGCCGTGCGCCGCGGCGATACGGCTACTCGTAAAAGTCGAGCTGTTAAGTAAAACTTGTAAAATGACCGGAGGCGAGCTACTGCCTCGTCGCAAAGTCGTTAATCCGAGATGCGCTCCTGCTGCAGGCGATACTTTCGAGATTATCGAGAGGTGGAAAAGTTCGTGGAGGATGCGATGTTGCGAAGGGCTGCTCTGGTGTTTGGGAGATGATTTGGGAGGAGAGGAATTTTGAGGATAATTATGAGGATTGCTATGTTTTCGGTGTGGTAGCATTGTGATTGTTGAACAGTAGAGATTCAAACAATATTGTAGCGTCTGATTATATTTGGTGATATCCACTTGCACTTGACCAAAGTGATTTAAGTGTAACTGTTTCTTTATAATATACATTATAGCTACATTCTCTCACGATATTTAGTTAACGTGAAATATGAATAATATAGTTCATACATACTTTTAACCTAAATTGGGTTAATAATATAAAACAAATTCAAATAGCAATAACAAAACGTTTGTACCTATTCGATTGCTAAAGTTATGACCCCGTTAATTAATTCTTTTTAATCAAGCAAACTTTAATGCCCTTAACACTTTCATAAGCCTCTAAACTAGACGCCAATAAACATAAAACCAGCCGAAAAACCTCTAACATACTTGCCTAAGAATTTCTCCCCCTCAATCGTCCAAGAACCCTTACCTCAACTTATCATTTTAATATCTCTAATGAAACGCCGCCGTCGGAACTGCAGTTGGCTTATCGGGTCGCCCGATCTAATTTGGCCAATAATCGTTGGAAACTCTCTCTCTCTCCCACCAACCAGCCACACACACGTGCAAAACTTGGGGCGGCGCACAGGTACGAGAATTATCGGGCATCGATCGGGCACTATTCGTTATCAGCCGCGCGCCGATGATTGCCTTGATTAGGACGAGCCCGCGCGTTCCAGCACTGCCGCTACTGCTAGAATTACGCCGTCGCCGGCGCGGTGCCCGCGCGCAAGACTGTAACTCGAATCGAGCTGAGCCGAGCAGGCGATTATTCAGACCTCATCGAGAGAATATAAACTCGGGGCTTTCGTGCGCGGACTCCTGCTGCGCTGCCGGCACCGTGGGGCTGTGATATGTGCGCTAGCTGCGCGGCATCGCGGCGAAAAATCTCCAAGATTGCCATCACGCAGGTTTTTGTCGCTCGACGTATATAAACGATAATAATATGGTGAAAGGGGTAATGGATTCGGGGTTTAGTAAAGGAGAATTAAGGATTTTATTGTAGATTGATTTTGAGGCAGTTTATAAGAATTTTGAATTTATTCGTGGGGTTTTTATGTTGTGGAATATTTGAAAAAGGGTATAACGCATTATTCTTCGTAACGATAACGAATGTTTGAAATAACGCGAAAGCACACATTTATACTATAATGTATTCAACCGCGGACCGCGTATAATTTTGATTTCAAACAATATTTTTTCATGCAAATGCTGGATTTGGAATATGAAATTTTTCAAGAGTGCGATATCAAGAGAAATTAAATTAGTCAAATATCACCTAGAGCCGATGAATATTCAGGGAATTGTATATAGCTCTACTGCGAGTATATGCATGAGCGATAAACTGATATTTGAAAATTAATAAAATGTCCACTGATTGCAAAGCCGCACTTGATAAAATGAATGGAAAAAATCCTAGAATCACGTATAACAAATGGATATCGTTGATCATGATATGGTTATATCAAATAGAGATGATCAAATTAAATATTGAGCACTGCAGTGTTTGATTTTCTACGTGTATATATTTCGCGTACAAAAAACTGCTAATGCTGATATTTCCACGATTGTCAAAAAAATGATAAAACATACCACTAAACTTCGACGAACAACCTTCGCCAAAAGATATTTTAATCAACTTAAAATCTCGCCCAACAACGAGACCCCATTTTTCGCGCCGTCCTCCTCGAAGAGAAAAAAAAATCAAACGTTCAATTAGACACACTCATCCCCGGACACGAGCTCGGTCCGCCAATCCTTCTCATAAGTCACAGTCTCGGGAAACGCGCAGCCCACTCACCGCAAACTAGAACGCTCATGCCTCCTCTCGTGGAATTCGGCGAAAGCCGCCAGCACCACCGACAGCCTAATAAATGAATGCCCGCTGATTTTCGTCGCGAAGGTCCCCGAAAATTACAGTCCATAAGTAAATTTCTCGCGCTCGCGCGCCCACGCTTCCAATTACCGAGGCCTGTCGTGCCTCGTAAAACTCGGCGAGTGAGAGAGAGAGGAGGAATCGATTTCACACGAGTATACGAGTGCGCCACGCAAAAGTGCCAAGGTGAGTTTTCAGCGAGCCGTCGGCTCTCTTGTCGCGGGAAAACGTGAAGAGGCGAGGCTCGAGCTGAAAATTGCCGGAGGTGTGGGAGGGAAATTCGCGGGTGATGAGCCGCTGTTGACAAGTGGCGGCGGTGAGGTGCGCTTTGATGTTTTCAGTGCGAGGCTTCGTATACGTACATGTGAGATTTGGTGAGTACGCGTGGTCGTAGTTTTTAATGTGGTTGGGAATGGAAAGTATTTGGTGATGTTGTAAATGAATCTTAAATTTAAATTTAGCGAAGTGATGTATATAAGTATAGGTTTATTTGTTAATATGAGTGTAAAGGTTTTATAGAGGTACATTTGTTTTTCTACTTTCAATCCTCTTTTTTATATACTAAAAAAAGGATAGTTTTATCTAATTATAGATTCTTAACAATTAAAACTTGCAGATTTATACCGGGACTGTTTTATATTATATGTACATTTTTCTTTTTTTTTCAAAAACATATAAGAACTGCAGGGTTATATGAACTCTGTTGTCTATAGATACGTAGACCTTTTTGCTCGAGTTTGCATAAAGCGAGATGATGTACCTATATATGCATCTGAAATGTTTACAGGAATTTGTCGGATTTGTAAAGGGATTCGGTATTGAGTAAACTATATTTACAATATTTTTCTAAGAATTTATTTTCATACGATATATATTGATTTTTGCATTTCTTTATTAATCGAAAACTTCTTTATGAAACTCAATCATATCCCCTTATTTAGAAAATATTTAAAAATACATCTTTAAATTCGGCAACTGTAAAACAATCTCTATTCCATTAAGCCGTTCTCTACTGAAAAATAAAAATATTTTGCAATTCGGATTAGAAATATGCCATTCTGGAAAAAGTTATTAAATTTCACGGAAACCCTTATATTCATAGGGGCAAAAATATTTTTCGCATACTTTTTGAAAAGGAAATCCTTTTGAATGCCAGTGTATATAATCCTTTCCGTTGAAACGAATCTTTCGCGCAAAAAAGTAAAATTGCTTTCTCTATTCTTTATTTTTCGCGTACACCTCTCTATCTCCCTTTTCCTCCCTCTTTCGCCCCCGGTATCCCATTCGAATTCGCATCGCGATACCTTTTTTTTTCAATGCCCGTTACATAACCAAAGCTCAAATATTTCGCCGATATACAGAGAACTCTGGCATTTCGAAGTATAAAACGTCAAAAGCTTCGGCATTGTGCATATAAAATGGAAGATTCACTCGGAAATACCCGGAGATTTTGCACATATGAGGCATGTAAAGGATTTCGCCTTAAATTGATCAATTAGAAAATTCTAAATACTTCGTACTATCAAAGTTTTTAAAATCCATAGAAAATAGTACTTTCAACTACGTTCTGAAAGCAATTTTGTACAGATTAATGGTCACACATGACACAAACGAGGAATTATATATCCATATAAAATAGTAAAGTCAATGGTTTATAGGTATCAAAAGTATTAGCTTCAAATATAGGAAAAAGGCTTTAAAAGCTTTGTCCCTTTCCTTTTTTCAAATTCTATAGAATTATCGAATACTCGCCGACGAAAATTCCCCCGAAAAACAAAATAAATCCTCAAATCCATAGGAACGCGTGTCCCACCCATAAAGCGTCCTTCCAAATAGGACCAAAAGTCACAACAATAGAATTCGAAAACCGCGCGAGTCCTCGATTACACCCGAATAATGAGCCTAGTCACCCAAAAGTCCTCTCGCATGGAATGGCCCATATACGGGACACGGGCGCGCGTATAACGAGCGCGCGCGGTGGTATATACCCACTCGACTCCCTGACAAAAGGCCGAAAAACACGCTCGAAATAATACGGGCATTTTCGCACTCGCGTACCTACTCGCATACGGTTACAAAATATTTGCCGCGCGCACGCGACATGCGTTAAACGCATGCTCGGACGAAAAGCGAGATTCGATTCTCTTCCGGCGGCTGCGTGTCACTTCATTATACATTTTTCTTCTGTTTTTTTCGCCTCTCCCCTGGAAAGACTCACCCGAAAAAACGAGTGTTTTATACTCGTTTCACGCGACACTTTTTTAATCTAGCGGCAGCACGCGCGTGCGGCGAATTGAAAAGCCAAAAGAGAAAAAGCGGAAACGCAATTTCGCGCCACGCGGGGGTCGTCTTTACGCGGTCGCCGATGTTTTTTGCTCGCTCTCTCTCGTGTCTATAATAGTCTTGTTTCGCCACGTCAAATTCCGAGCGGGGATAGAGTTGCCGGATTCGCTACGCTCGCGTACGGCGTATGGGATTTGATGGGATGCGAGATGCAAGCGCGATTGTTCTACTTTATTCGGGCTGCGCTGTCGATCACGGGTGATTGAATGTTTTTTTCGAAATTGAAATTTTCTGTTCGGAGCGCAGGCGCCCTTCGCTATCGCGGATTTTTCGTTCCATAACTTTTGATCTTTTACGAATAAAAGTGTCTGTAACTTCCGACTGCGCGTTTTGACTGGTAGGTAGCAAATGAAACTACTGCTGCGTCATTTAA
Source organism: Torymus auratus (assembly GCA_900474315.1). Classification (NCBI taxonomy): domain Eukaryota; kingdom Metazoa; phylum Arthropoda; class Insecta; order Hymenoptera; family Torymidae; genus Torymus; species Torymus auratus. Next base: position 24,918 of record UXGD01000881.1, read on the forward strand.
ATATCGTCGGACCGTTGAGTTTGGAAACTTTTTTTTACAGATGTCAGTTCTAATCTCGAGAAATTCAGTTGATATTTCAATCGTTCAATCTAGCGTTGTTTTCAAATTTTAGTAACTGGAGATTCATGTTTTGGATCTATAAATGTTTCCCTTTAGAAATTTACCCGGTGATAAACATACTAAAAGAAGTCATATTTTGATATCCACTTATATAAGTCTAATCTGCTGGTAGCAAAAAAAGTATCTGGTATAAAATTATAAATCTGACATAACATTAAAATTTAACGGTATGAAAAATATACTATTGTCTAGAACCATTTTGCATTGTTCTGAACAATTCCGCAAAGAAGGGTATAGGAGAAAATGACGTTCAGTTTTGTAAAAAGAGTCATTTTGAACTTGTAATATTTTAAAGCTAATGAATGTAAACTTTATGATAGGAATAATATTAACAAGACAAATTATTCAATAGTACGACTATAACCTTATTTAATAAGTCAGGTTTCCCCGATTAAAATAACTGAAAAATTGTATAATTTTGAAAGTGCTATCATTTTTAAGTAATCAAAAATAATTGTGTTCCAACGTAAAAAGCACTGTACTTATATCACACGGACAAATGTGAGATACAAAAATAAAAGAGAAACGGCGGTGAGCGTCATTACCCCGTTCTCTACTGCACATTACACTCTCAAACAACTTTGTCTCACATGTATTTTTAAGAAGAAGAATGAAATAAAATTAAATGCACTCTCTCTCGTGAAATATACACAGTACGAAATAAAAAGCTTAGAGCTTGCGCAGCCATACGGGAGTGGCGCGAAGCACCTTTTAAAAAATTCAAGCGAAATCAAGAAAGGAACTCGAGACAAGGTATGAACATTTTAGCGGCCCGCGCGCGCGTAAGTTTTTTATTTCACACCCGCACGGCAGAGGTAGAGAGCGGACTCCATTTAAAATTCACGGGCGGCGAGAAGTCCTGGGGCGGGCGAACATTTCGCATTAAAACCGCGTAAAACCACTCAGCTGAATAATATTAAATGAATTAGCAATTAATTATGAAGCCGGGAACGAGAACGCGCGTGAACTTTTCGCTCTCGCGCTCGCCATTTCGCCGGGAATCTCTCTCACCGCCGCATTCGTGTGTTTAAAAATCTTTGATCAAATTTTCGCCTACTGTAGAGCTATTGTTTTAGAAAACAATGAAAATCGACAGAGTGAATATCGCATACGAGAATCAAAGCACACACGGAATGGGCGTTAAATATTCATTTTAATACGGATGGATTATATCCCCAATTGTAAAAGCTATAGGTATGTTATTTTGTAAAAATTTGCTCTTACGAGGAATTTAATAATTTTCATTCTCGCTTAGGTAATGTGAACACGTAGGTCGACGAAATATTAATTTTTAGGCTAATTAATATCTAATAACTATAGGAAATTAAACTTATTATTTACAAACTGTGTTAATTTAAATATAAATTTTTAATTTCTACATTATTAAATATTAAATTATCGTATCCATGTACGAATTTACTTGAAGTAAAACAAAAGTAAAAATTGAATATTTAATCCAATAAAAATTTGTTTTATATTTGAAAAAGTATCTTCAATAACACTCATTTAAAATATATATTACAGTAAACGCCCTATACACTCTTCATTTTGAAAAATATAAACTCATGTTCGTTCCTCATGTGGAATTAAACTCCACATATTCCACCACTTGTTCCAAAGTTTTGCTCTAATTTACCGGAAGCTCAAACCCCAAACAATTGCACACAACAATGAAAAAGGACGCACGAAAAACAACGAAAATCCACACACACACAAACAACTTCGAGCACATGCACAACAAACGCAGAGATGCACGTACACGCGGCGGTTATTTGCGGCGAGCAGCCGGCCGTGAAAAATCCGTCGCCGAGCAGCAGCAGCAGTACCACCGACAGATATCCACAGGCGGCGGCGCATCTTTATTATCGAGTTATCCGTCGCCCCTAAAATAGACTTTTCAGATCGCGCGCGCACGCGCGTGGACTTTTCTTTACCTAGAGTGAGAGAGGGTGAAAGAGGTCGCGATCGAATCCGACCTTGATAAGAATTTATAGAACACCGGATAGCCTTGGCGAATAAATTAGAAATTGTTGGCGAAAAAATGGATATTTTTACGTGGAAGAGCGAGAGAGAGTGTGGATGCTGTGCAGGGGGTGTGTTTATCATGGGGCGTGTATAGAGCTGTAAATCCGAGTTTGCGATGCACGATGGTTTGCATAGCGGAGATATCAGGGTTATAGGAAGACGCAAGTTATTGGGGATAGAAGCCGCGTAAATTGAACAACAGAATGATGAGTTTAGAATTTTTTGTTTATATGAAAATATTAGTTACCTACCGCTACATGCTTGCTATTTTTAATATATGGATCATGAATTATTAGGTATAATATTATAGTATTTTATTTCGACGTGTGTTCTATAACGATATTACAATCAAAATTGAAAACGTTACAAATTGAAATCTATTATACAAGTATGTACAATCAATGAAAATGATTGAATTTCTAGTTGACATCGCTGAAATCTGGAACATGTAATTTACAGAATTTCCTCATGATACCGACTATTTAATTTAGCCTTTTGATGTAATCTGATGTTCCATTGCAATCAGTTGAATCCGAAATCGATTGTATATGTGTATTTAAATATACTCATTACTCTTGATGATACTAAAATGATCTGTAATTTGGATATTGTACTTTATATCAAGATATGAATTTGTAAAATGAAATAGGGATAACTTTTTTAAAATAACCAGATCTAAAATAAGAACTTTTTTACTATTTGACGATTCAGAGATTACTGACAGTATCTTCAAGTATCATAGAATTTTGTTTTACTTTTACATATTTTGATTATTTAATATTATTGAAAAAATATACTAAACGAAAGTAAAAATTCAAGGTTTCACTAGAAAATTACTAAATTAGTGAAATTAAAACTTGTAACATTAACATAAATTGAAAGATTTTAAACGACTAATATTTCTTACATTTTACACTGAACACTATAACATTTTATCTACTTTAAATTTTCATCTAAGTATATTAAAAAATCTTTGAAATATCAGATAACTTCTACACTCGCTTGTGAAAACTATAAATGCTTGTAGTTCCACTTCGGGAGTACGTAGACACTGGTTATGTGCAATGATGAGAAGTCAGCCGTGAAAAATTCGACCGTGGCGACAGATGTTCAGACGACATCTTTATTATCTAGTTAACATCCGCCCGCCGAAATAGACTTTGCACGTCATTCCCTCGCGGACTTCCTTTGCCTAGAGAGGAGAGGATGAGAAAGGGAGAAAACGAGAGAGAGAGAGAGAGAGAGAGAGAGAGAGAGAGAGAGAGAGAGAGAAGAGTGAAAGAGATCGTGGTCGAACTCAACCTTGATAAGAATTTATCGAACGTTGTATAGCCTTGACGAATAAATTAGAAAATGTTAACGAAAAAATGGGTAATTTTACGTGAGATATGAAGAAACCGGGTAGCTGCTGGATACGAGGGTATAGTGCAAGCGTTGCGAAAAGACGGAAACTGTCGTAAATAACAGTGTAAGATAGTTTACTAACCCTTGCATAAGTTCCTGTATAGTTGTCGTCTGCCTAGAAAGCACAGTAACTGGCATATTTACCCAATGTATGTTTAAAAAGGAGCTACAAAAACCTAATATTTTATATATTCATTCCTATAATATACTTTAAGTATCTAAAAATTATAATTTCCAAAGATATATGGTTATTTTAATAGAAACCAATTTTTTTTTAAATAATACATATGTAATTCAATAACATATTGTTTATTCATTCTCCTTATTCTTACTAAAGTAAATAATTTGTACGAAACATAATCAAAAACTGTTTAGAGTAGCAGTTAGAAAATATTCAGTCTTTTTGAAGAAAAAGTTACGTGATACTTTTTGTGACTATTCATTTATTTTTTGTTTGTATCCATATATTTAATTTTCTTCTCGTTCCACGTTATGCAGATACATCAGATTTAATAAAAATATGAAAATGGTTAAATGCTGCAACAATATATTCTCATATTACGGTCATTTCATTTCTTTTTCAATTTAATCCATTGTCAACATGAGTTAGTGAGAAACATTGTTAAATATTGGAGCATGTAATTCATAATACCTTTCGCTGGTTTCAATCATTCCATTAATCCTTTCACACGCTTTATTCATTGTAATAGACATAATTTGAAATTGATTGCGTGATTATTTAAATGCAACAATCGCTATTAATGATACTGAAACGATCTGTTGTTTGTACATTCTACCTTATTTCATGCCCAAATACGCGAAATAGGACAATGCTTGAATTTTCGAAAAGTTTAATCTCTGTAATATGTGGAAAATGAAGCTATAATACAAGCATTTGAAATTCAAAAGCGTTATTGCATACGATAATAATGAAACTGTAACTCGTTTTATATTAAATTAGAATTAAATGATCAAATGTTTAAAATTTTTTAAATTCTGAAAAAAAATAAAATATTTCATTTCAAGCAGTGTAAAAATAAGATTTTCTATTCCATTTCAAAAACACAAAAGTGGAAACGTTTATTTTCACGTTTTTTGCCGATTCCATTTATCAGAGCAACACACAATAACCAAACAAAATCTTAACGTGCAAACGTAAAAAAAGAGGACGAGTGGTGCTTCATTAACTCTGATCAGTGGGGTCATAATGCTCCCACTTTTTAATGATCTCATAGAGATGATCGCCGAGCCTTTCGATCCGGGGCAGGCCCATCTGCTTCTGCTCCCAGAGCTGATAATTCTTCGACAGCTTGTTCTCTCTAATGCCGACCTTTAACAGCTTCCTCGTCGTGGCGAGCTGGGTCTCGGTCGGTGTAGCCTCTCTAAACGTCCCTATGAGCGAGATCTCGATGGTGCTTTCATGATGTCGATGCGTGAACGCGCCCTGCTTGTCCCAGCCACGGCCTACGTAAACGAGGCCGTCACCACCCACCATGAAGTTGTAGCCAACGTCCAGCCAGCTGTGCGACTCTATGTGAAACGTCTGAATCGAACGAACGTGCGGCACACACTGGGCCTTGGTGAAGCAGCTCTTCGTCGCCGTGTGGCTGATCACCACGTACTTGGCTGGGGGATTCTCGAGATCCACTAGGGGTCTCACAGGCGGTCTGGCATTCCACTCAGCTCGTGTCACGAAGCGCAGATCCGGGTCCGTGTACGCTCTGCTGAGGTTGCCCGTGGCGACTGGAATCATCGGTACACGGTTTGAATGAGGAATTAATGGTTGTACTATACGCGTTGGAACCGAATTCATAGGGACGTTATATGAACGAAATAGCGTCCGATAAGTCACGGAAGAAGTAAACAATCCAATTGCAGAGAGTGCTCGAAAGTTATAGAATAGTTCTTTAACAGTGGTACTTAGTAGTTTATTGCTACAACTTCCACGAATATGTGTCTCATCTGAAATTTACCGATAGTTTTCTTTTATGGTTTTTAAAGTCTACATGTAGCAGAAAGTGTTGAATAAAATGTTTTATGTATCTGTACTATTTCAGCAATTTCCCCTAGCTTTAAAGCGAGAATTTGTAAATAATGTACAAGCAAAATATGTTTAGCAAGTAATCGTTATTTTTCGGTTTAGGAACTATCGAAATAATTTAGAAAGGCAAAAATTATTACGTTTCATAAAATCTGAACAAATGGTCAATCCGAGTTATTTTTAAAAGTACAATGTTTTTAGAATAAGAATCATATATTAGAGAAGACTTATATAGATAAGAGAAATAAAATAGAAAAATTGTAACGTAGTGTTTTGAAAAATATCATACTATCACATATATCCGGATGTGGCACATTACTGTCGTCGAAGCAAGTACAGTGGCAATTCTTCAGCATTACCGTCTTCCCTCCGCCTTTTTCATTGGCTTTTACTAATGTAAAAGTGAGAAATAATATACCAGTAATGCAAATAAAGCGCCACAACGGCGTCAGCGATGCAAAAGTCATGTCTACAAAAATAACAAATATTTCAATTGAAATTAAAATGGAAACGTTAGTAAAACGAAAGCATTGATAAATAAAATATTATTGCTTAAAAATACATCATATCAGGTAAAATAACAAACACCTGCGCTGTTTACCTGAATGTTAGGTGAATGCCATTCAATCAGATGAACTCCAAATCCAAGAAGTCAATCCGAACTGTCCGAAAGGCTCCGACAATGCTTACGAGCCAGCGAGTAGCGAACGACTGACGCCAGAGGAAATTGTATCGCGCGTCACATCCTCTAGGTCAACGTACTACTCGTCTCTCTCTATCTCCCTCCCTCTGTGTGTATCGACTTTGGCGATTATCCCTTTATACCGCCCACGTCTTTTGGTACTCAAATTGAGCTATTCTCGAGCCAGTGGATGACAATGGGCCTGGGATCTGAAGTTTCAATAACATCATTATTTCGTTTGGCTAGACCGGCTGGGAAATTGATTTCTAAATAGACGCGTGAGAGTAGTGGCGGTAATTGTGTTTTAAAATAGTCTATACGCTCTAAAAATAGTAACAGTGATTGGCTGAAAACGGGTTTTATTGTGTATAGCTTACTCATAAAGTGATACGACAATAAAACGTAATTGAAACATGAAGGATAATAAAAAGTAAAAATATACATTTTTTAGTGGAAGCTATAGCATTTATCTGTCTGCTGGCAATTAAAATAATAATAATAGAAGAACATTCTAGATTATTACTGTGACTATATTATTGTGGATAAGCGTATGATACGTCATGTGTGTAGAATACAATCAAAATATAAATGCTTCCGAATTGACGAGAAAAGTTGATCAAACTATGGGATAATATGAAAAAAGTTACATAATAGTAGATCTTAAAGATAAAAAAAATTCTAGTTATGCACATTTTTACACAAGTGCATTTTGTTACACAAATTTTTATTTTGGAAGGAGTGAACAAAAGCTTGTATTTTATAGTTTCATTTTCTATTTTTTTAAATTATACGTAAGACTATATTACACTCAATGATTATATTTTGAAATACTCTATTGAATACACCACCATTGTACGTTGTTCGTGTCATTACATCTATAAGTTTGCAATTTAATAACTCAGCTATTGTTTTTTAATTATATAATTATTTCTACATTCACTCAATTGCCCTAAACAATAACACTCTCTCACTTTCAATCAAACATCACTATTCCACCATCCCCGCACTCCCGTTCGAAAAATTTATATCCAACCGATCGCGCGAGGGCAGAGATCAAACTCTTTCCCTTCCGCCGCATTAAGAAAGCCAATATCCGCGGGGCGCAACAGCTCTTACCCCGCGCATCAAGCTCCGCCACCCAAAATCTAAAATCCCCCGAGCGAAGCCTAAATCTTCCGCCTATTTCAATTAACGAATTTCGCCAAAACTGTATCCTTCCCGATTTCACGGATCGTCAGCCGGGCGGGTAAATTCTCGAAATTGCTCAGCCTCCAGCGGTAATTAGTCGTCTCATATGTGCGAGCTCGCGCCAGTCGCCCGCCTGCGGAGGTATACGAGCGTGTAGAAGAGCGTATATCTCGTATGCAGGTACACGACGGAGGGGAGAGGAAGAGTGGAGAGATTAAATTAATCGTCCTTGAGTGAAATCGCTGCTGCTGGGGAGAAATGGAAAGCGAGGGTTGCTTTTATTCCTGAACCACTGTGTTTATCTCTCGCGTACATGGTTTTGGGTATAGTCTTTATGGATTTCTTATGGTAATTGTGTTACATGAAAAAGTAATGTTTTTGCAGAAAAATAGTACAAAAGCTGGAGCTACTTTTAAGAACTAAAGTAGCTTTAGCAGTTCACGGAAAAATTATCTTTCTTTTTGAAAAGGAGTATCTTTTTTTTTCAAGTTTTATAAGAAAAAATACATAAATCGGATAAGTATAAAGAAGATTTCTTTTACTCGTAAAAAGTTTTTTTGCTTTTTCATAGAGGAACTAGTTCTTCTACTTCAAAAAAGGAGCGGGAACTTTATTTTCCGTGCTGAGTTATTCACGAAGCGTATTACTTAGATGTATGTTATCCGCTTATAAAAACCGATGGCCTGAAAGGTGAATCATGATAAAACTGTCAGTGATATTAAAGTTGGTTATGAAAAGAGGGGAAATTGACGTCATTTGGTATTTGTTTTATGGAAAAGATGTATGAATTCAGTAGAACCATGTTACATTAGTCAGACGAACATTGTGTCAAGTACACTGAAATATTTCTAAATTTTTATTGATATTTCTAAAATTTATATTGCCTGAAAGATATTCTAAACAATCAAAAGAATAATTACATAAACAATTGAGTGAATTATCTCACAAAAACGATCTATATTACACTAGATAAAAGACTAACATAAATGTTCCACTTTTCTCGATATTTCCAATAATTCCCTCTGCATCAGCCCAAAAACCACTAAAAATATCTAGCCTCAATCATCCCCTCTCTCGTCACTCGACGCCATGCTCTGTACGTGTTTATTTACCCCTAGAGCCGTATCAATTCGCCGATTTGTCTTTCTTTTCACCCTGCCCTCCCACTCTCGCGGTCTGACGTCGAACAAAGTGGATTCCGGGGCAGTCGGCCGCAGGAGAGTAATGCGCGAGCGAGCGAGCGAGAATTAGTGCAGCCGAGAGGAGACGAGATTCTTCGAAGGGCGTGGTGTGTATCTCTGTGTGTGTCTCGAGGCTGCGTAACAAAAATATACCGTGTCTCCGTGCGAAATTGATACGAATACTTCCGAAGCGGCTCACTGATGCCGGGGGATAAATTCTCGGGCTGAACGAGGAAAAAGTATGGGCGCGGTGTGGGGCTGGATATCGTTGGACATGGGACACGTTTATTAAGCTATTTCTAGGCTGGAAGTTTGTGAATCGTATATGGGTGAGGTATATTGAATGTTGACGATTTCGTTATTTTCATGAAAAATCTAATAAAACACATTTCAGTCTTATATTAAAGTATAATTTTATAGAAACAACCTAATAATTCCTTGGTGATAAAACTTACCGAAATCAATCAACTTTGAAAATTTTACACAGTTTGTCTAAACCGCTAGACAACACTGAATTCCCACGAGAACCATCATATGATGTACCAGCATTTTACCAGCAATTCTCAATATACACCACAAATACATTCTGTCGACGAAGCAGCAAATCAATGAAGTGATTCGCCGGCAGATCTCTGGGCGTGTCGGTCGCAGGCCGACTGAGTCGAATGCCAAAGATCCACACGCTACAACGTATACGTCGCGTCGTGCGTTACGCATAAACAATTCTAAGCGAACCGACAGGCGCGTTATTTATCACGAGCGCGCGCATCTATCTCGGCGTGATGAATGGCAGCTTAGAAGAGAGAGAGAGAGAGAGAGAGAGAGAGAGAGAGAGAGAGAGAGAGAGAGAGAGAGGATGAAGACGTATGTGTATACGTTTCGCGGGTTATCAATGATTCGTCTGGATAAGTGAATTTTTTCGAGGATTTATGGCCGTTTAATGTGAGTTATTGCGAAGTTTTCGGAAAGAGCTTCGGGATAAGTGGTTTTTCATAGTTTCGTGATTTTTCAAGGTTTCGATAAAGTAATGTATAAATTTAATAGAGAAACACTCTGTTTCAATAGATATAGCACTGACTTTATAACAAACCACAAACCATTGGATGGAACCTCGCAGCTCCTGATTAAAACCTTCTGATGCGTTCATATACTAGGGTTGCATTAATCAATCCTTTATATATGTTCGAAAATCAAGCTGCATCCTAATCTTTCATACATCTAACCTATGGCGTGGTGCAGTGACAGCACTTCTGCATCGCACAAATTTTTATTTTTATGTAATTTTTAACCAAATATAAGTACTGTAAGGGTAATCATAAACTTAATGCTAAAAGTGCACCTTACTAAGACAAACAAAATCCTTCAAAATTATAGTGAATATTTATTTACTGGAAAATATAGATAAATACGTAAGACAATACAATATTATTTAGCTATTTAATAAGTATAAGTATAATATATTCAAACTAAAATAACAGAAATTGGTCGGGGCCTCGGCAGTCAAAGATGCCCACAGATGATACACCAACTGACAGAGGTGTATGCCTAAAATTAACTCCACATCTAAACACATATATCAAATCATGGGATCCAATAATAAATCCTGAAATGCCATTAAGCATTTTAAGACAATTGAAAAATATTTTCGAAAATGATAAACTGAGACGTATGTTAGAAAAAATAATATCTAATCATTGGCTATAATTAGTGCTGCACAATGTACCAAGATTAATCTTGGTATTGTATTGTCTTGTAACTTCGGTAGTTGCTGATGACCATCTGCTAACGAGATGTTTGAGTGATAAAGGTTGGCAAGGTAGTCGGCGATGCACTGCTATATCCCCTCGGATCTGCTTGTTTAGTTACGTGAGGCCACAGGGAAGAGGTGCGCCGCCTAGCGGAAGCGCGCGAACTAGACTCTGGCAAGCGGCACATATATGGCGGGAATATAAAATTTCAAATTTGTCATTTATTTATACTTATACTGAATTTTATTGTTTTTGTGTTAAACCTAGTGTATTTGTATTTTAAATTACCTTCAGTTACATTATTCTTATAATTCAGTAAATTTGTAACTTAAATGTTTCTTAATTTTAAAAACATTTTTACGTATGAAACTTAATGTACTTTTACATTATTCTAGTTACATTGTTATGAAATTTCAGCTACATACCTAACTTTCATTTAGATTAATTATATGTATGAAATTATTTTTAGTTAAGTTGTTTTGAAATTTCACTTATATTTTTAATCTTCATTTAGATTATTTTTAAATATCATTTGCATACGTAACTTAAATGTTTATTATAATTTTACTAAAGACTGTCATATACTTGTATATTAATTCGTTTTCTATTACTTATTACCTGTATTCTATTCTAATTCAAAACCGTTAAACTTCTATTACATTTGAAATTTCAATATTTTGGTATTAAACTTGATGTATTTGTATATTTAATTACATTCCGTAACATTGTTCTTAAAATTCAGTAACATTTGTACCTCTAAATTTTCTTTAATTTAAGGAGGCAAGCCTGGGTTAAAGCCTGAAAAAATAGATTTTAGTATAATTAGTCAGATAATTATTTTTTTTAAATCAATATAAAAAAACAACTTTATATCTCAAAAATACAGATATAAAACAACATTTTAGTACCTCCCTGACTCCTATATTTTGATTTATAAATATGTAATATAACCACTGAATTGAAGGATCAATTGTTGTATATCATCTCATGTCTCACAGCGCTACTCTTATTTAAAAGAGCATTTAAAAAGGTCTGAAACCCAAATATCCGAGCGTGCGAGGTCCTCGCAAAAAAGAAAGCTACGGAGACATGCGACAGTAAACAAGTCAATTATTTAAAAAACTTACTATTTTACGTTTGCGTACTTTCCTCTTCTACGTAGGCCTCTAATTCTTTAAACAATCGACTCGCTTCTTGTCGCACGTCTGCTTAACACCAATATGGTCAAGAATTTCAAGACAAGGCAATAATACTTTTCATATTGACTGAAAAGACCAATACAAGAGAGAAATTTTCAAGAATTGCCAAGAGCAAGACAATAATTACAGAAATATTGTATTGTCTTGCTCTCGTGCAGCCCTATCACATACGGACCAAATCCGCTTTCATTCGTATTACACGAATTCGCTCTGCTGTATTAAGTTTACCAATAATCGAAGGCCGAACTATTTCAAAAGCGTTATCGTGTAATTCACGTACAACCCTCCTCTCCGCTCCCCCCTTACATCCGAAAGAATCGCTCTCGAGTTTGTTCGCTGTAAAGTTCAGCGAGTTATGAACTATTCGCCAACCCCCGTACGAGACCCGTAATAATACAGCGATCCAGAGAGTCGTAGATTCATTGAGTTTAAATTTATGGAGTTTCGCAAGTTTCACACCACTTGGTATAACAGTATTACCACTAATCTATATACCATAACGTCGAAAAACTGAATCAATCTTATCCAACATTATAAAACCTCAAACCCCCCGAGAGTTCTATACGCCCTCGCAAAATCACACACTCTGAACGTTTACCTATACATGTCGTGCAGTGTCCCATAAACCAATCACATCGCAAGCCGCTGGAAGAGACTCTGGGCCAGAAGTCCAATTTCCAAAAGAAACCGACCTCGCATCCGCGCGCACTCCCCAAGACGCCGCGCGAAGCTCGCTGACCCAAATCGGCGCCGAGCCATTAGTCGCCCCTCGCTTTCTCTCTCTCACTTGCGCACACAGACAGACACACAGGGGGCACAAAAACCGGAAACTTTGATCGAGACCGACGCTCTCGCGCTCGCGCGCGCTGCGGCCAATTCGCGAGGAGTAGCAGCTAATTTGCGAATAGTTCGGCCGAGGGCGCCGTCGAGTCTCTCTCTCTTCCTCTCTCTCTCTCTTGGAGAGTGTGTTGTATAGCTATCGCGCTCCAGCCAAGAGTTGGATGAGTGCGCGCGCACTTTCGAGGGGTCTTATCCTAATGAGTTCGATGCGCCTTTGCCGGAGGATCGAACGAAAGGCCGAGAGGAAGGAAGTGGAGAGATATGGGTGTGTGTGTGGACGATTCTGGGGGTAGAAATCGCGAAAGATATTAATATGTGCGTTGTATTTTTGGCTGACGGGGGAGTTAAGTCATCGGAATCACCAACTGTTTGTAATGTCAGTGAGAATATAAAAATCTTATGAAAAGGAAAATAATGTTAAGCGGCAAATCATGATTAGAAACGGGAAGAAAATCGAAGCTATTGGATAATGATATTAACAATATATTACAATGCTTATAGTACCTCCAGGTGGATAGTTTTTTTATGTGAGATTCGCTATAGAACTACTTGTTATTGACATAATAGTGTAAAACACTCGATAAATATCTAAGAGGTCTTGAGATACTCTCATGCAAAGTTTTTATTACGTAATTATATAATTATCAAACGATAAATCGATCGCAAAGAAGAAACGAAATACGTTTATTCTATCTGTTAAGATCCATTCACACCCCGACAATTTGCTATATCAGACGCAGATCCAGCGCTAAGAGAGGGCCGAAACAGAAGAGAAAAACAGAGGGAGGCCGGAAAAAGAGGGGGCCGCGGGAATAGGAACTCCATCGCGGTCGATGGATAATGGCCGACAACAATTTGGCAGACCCCCGCCGCCGTCGAACTTTATCCAACTTCGCGCGAGATATTCGCAATCGAACCGGAACACTCGGCTCGTATTAAACTTTCTTGAGGTTCCGCGAGACCGCTCCAAAGATCGAATCGCCCCGTTTCCCCCTCTCTCTCCCTCTATCTCCGTTTCCTAAATTTCAGCTCTCCTCAGTGTTGTCCTTTTTGCGCGAGCGCGCAAACTTCGCCCGCGGGGAGATTAAAATTTTTCTTCGTTTTAGCGCGCGTCACGGACTCAGTGAGAGAGAGAAGCTCTCGCGTCTCTTTATTTCTCGCTTTTTCCCGGCAGCAGCAGCAGCAGAAGCAGAGAGAAGCTTTTTTGTTGACTGCAGTTTATAAAAGTCGCCCGGTTTACGGAGTCAGGCATTTGGGATGCGCGTCCCTCTCTCTCCCTCTTTTTTGCCTCGTTTAATTCGCGCCCAGAGCTAGCGCGCGCAGTCCCACTATAACTCATTGATATCGTGAGCAGTATACGGCTGTAGTCTAATTATGATAATTGCGCCGTCCCGGCCGCGCTGATGGGATTGAGATTTTTCCACCTCGGCTCTCGGGTAATTTAGGGCTGGATTTGCGAGTGATTACCGCGTCGATTAAGGCAAATGGACGAGCTTTATTTTGCGAAATTCGAACTTTATAGGGTTACGGGGGGAAATGTAAAAATACTTGTAAATTAACGAGAAGCTGTGTAGAATTATAGTGAATGAAGATAATTTATTTTTTGTATTGAGATATATGAGTTTAATTATGACGTTGAATTTAATTTGATTTGGCATTGATTATTATTTTATCAGCTTTAAAGTTATATACTTTCGCCCAAATCATTCTACGTCCTCAAATGGGATAATATTGATGCAAATCTGATTAACTCGTCAATGGGATTAATCATAATGTTTATGCGAATTTAATTCTCTTGGAATTATACGTTTCTGAGAAATCAATTGTTAACGAAACTCCCTGTTTATTGTATCCAATAAAGAGTTAATTCATTTCTCAAAGCTAATTTTCTTTATATTATTATTTAAAAACTTGTTTATAAATTGAAGCGTTATTTAAAATGTAAATTGTCTCAACCCAATACATCTCCACCCTCTAAAAAATTTGCATCCCTTCCCAAATGCACTTTAAATTGGTTCTCCCTTTACTACGACGTTTATTTTTTAATAAAACTGTAATCAAACCACAAAACCACCCAAAAAAAATAAAAAAAAGATAGATCCCTAATTCAATTCCCGGCGGGACGACCGAGATAACGGTAACACACACATCCGAGAGAAAGCCACGTTATTAAAAAGTAATTACTCATATTCTTCGCCCTCTCATGCCGTATTTTTCCGGCACACAAAAGTCCCTCATCCCAAATGAATCTGCCATTGAACAACGCGCGTTCCGACGGCACGGAGGATCCGCATTTTCCCCACGCGCAGCTTCGATTCGCTTTGATCAAAAAGGCTCTGGCGACACCCACGCGCGCAAATTCCATTTTCCAAATTTGTCACCGTCGAATTACAATCCCGCCGCGCGCGCGAATCCCCAAACAAAGCTCGGCCGCGCGACGGGTATGCGAAAATTCGACGATTTGTTTTACATTTAGAGCGAATTTTTCTCCCTCCCTCGCGTGCTGCTGCTTTGCGCTACCTACGTTCTACACTGCTGCTGCCTATTAATTTTTCCGCGAACGCGAGTATAAGGGGATTACGCTCGTTCCTCTACACTCATTCGCGCGTGGCGCTCGATCCAATTGGAAAACTCATTTGTCCTCCATACGCGCCCGCATGCACGTATAAAAGCCCATGCAATTTTTTTTTTTTTGCTCCGGTTTATAGCACGCGACGTTTTTACCCCCCGATTCGTTAAAATAATATCTAAATTCGCGAGAGCCGTGTATAAAGAGCCGCGTGTCGGATCGATTAAGCCAATGGCTGTATTCGATTAAAGCCTGCAGCTTTTTCCGAACGGTCGTTGCTGCACGCTTATAAGTCGTCGTGACGCGAGCTCACCTCTCATATCCCGCCGATGACTCTGAAATTTACATCCCTTTGATCCGCGCGCGTACAAAATATGCGCGCAAACGATATTAACGAGTAAATATTGCTTTTGCTCGTAACACGCTTTCAGCGGCATTACACGGGCATATACGCGAGCGAGAGGCGTTGTGTATTATTGATAAACCGAAACAATTTGTGACGTCATAAAGTGAAAACGCGATAAATTCGTTAGCGGATGGCGCCGGCTAATGATAATAATTAATGTGCAAAATTTTAAGCGAGAAATTATTGGTATAATAGGATTTTCAGCGGTATGGAAAATGTATACACAATGGCGTGTTATACTGTAATACCTAAATGTGTATATTTATTAGTGGAAAATTAATGTCGAGCTACTGTTTTGAAAAACTATAGGTATATTATTTATTTTTCTGATTTATTGAACTCTATAATGTAACGAACAAACACGTTGTTCTCATATTTCAATTACAAAATCAGCAGTACTATACAATCTAATACAAATGATCTACAAAATATAGATTAATAGCCGTCTGACCAACCAGAATGTATAATAATAGCATGACAACTCGACGACAAAAACTCCAACGACATAACCCATATCTCATTACTTCTCTTTTTTCCACTTGCAGAGTACGCCACAGTCGGCTACATGGCGAAGAGGATTCAGATGAGGAAGAACCGCTTCGCGAAGATAGCGGAGAGCATGCAGGCGGCCAGGGAGAAGCCGGGACCGCCCGGAGTCCCAGGCGACCACGGGGACCACGCGCCCAAGCAGACTGTGAGTAGTGTGAGCCGATTTATCATCAGTCGCCTCAGACGCGCTGCTGACGCTATATCATCCCACCCTCCCCATCCTCTTGTCCCCTTTCGGTGTTCTGACGCAGTGAGAAAATGTATATATGAAAAGTAATTTTAATAATCTTGATATTTTTATTATACGTTATATTATGTTTGCTAGTTCAATATTATTGTTAATAATTTTTTTAATGGCAAATATCCATGCAGATGCATTTGCTTGGCAAGATTATTTGAATTTTGAGATCAAAAGAAAGCTTTTGATAAAAAATTTGATGAAATTTTTATTACGCGTCTCCCACGGATGCGTTTAATCAAAAATGAAAGATGAATTTTTTGAGGAAGAAGAAGAAGAAAAAAAATAATAAAGTAAACACATTTTCTCACTGCGCGTATAACTTAGCAGAGAGCAACGTAAAGCCATAGCGCCTTGCGCAACATTATTTTGAATCTCAAAGCTCTACTCCTTCTTCATTTTGGCAAGGAGAAATCTCACCCGCGCGCGTTTCTTATTTTAACGGCCGAAGCTAGCGCGCGAAACGCTGATTGTGAGCTTTTACGGGAATTGAGAGCGAAGAGGAGGTTAGAATGATACTTTTCGACGGACGAAATTGAAATTTGATGTAGCCTCGTGGAGCAACAGTGAATGTCTTCTCTCGTTGAGATGAGTTTTTTCATTTCCGCCAAGTGCTTTTTTCTTTAATTACAAGATGGGATGCTTCTTTTTTTTTATAGTTGGTACTGAAACGACAGGGAAATGAAATGTTTAATAGTAATATATCAATTAATGCTATAAGAAAAAAGTTGTGAGTAAACATTCAGTACATTAATTAAAGTTGTCAAGTTTTGAAACGTATATGTGTAGAAAAAACGATGAAAACTAATTAGCATTTTTTATGTAAAGTTCTCGTAGAATAAATTTCAAAAGCTAGGGAAAAAAATATTCAACGTTTCCAGGCCGAATAGAATATTTACTTTTGCTAATTAAAAATGTCGAAACTCAACATATGTTGATAATTAGGAAATTGTTATATTTTCCTCAATAAACAAAAAATATATACAAAAATTAATTAATCGCAAAACTGAAAAATATTTTTCTACCGAAAGAACTGTTCTTTTGATGTGAGCACTTTTTAATAAACTATCTCTTTTTGATACACATTAGCACGAAATGCCCGGTGAAAAAAAAAACCTAATTAATGCAACGTCCGGAAAAAACGTATTCTCACATAAAAGCCTAAAACGCGCACGCTGAATATTTGACATCGCTCGCACGAGGCAGAAAAAGTAAAGCAGCAGCAGGGAGAACCTCGTCCAGGCCGAAATTAAAGCACAACAACGAGGCCGCGAGACACGGACTTATACGATACACCCGCGCGCCGGGGCAGAAGAAACGAAATAAAGAAGTATACGTCCGGAGGAGGGGTAGGAAAAAGGAAAGGACCGTGAACCAAAAAGATACCGGAACGAAGAAGTCGTTTTCTCGAGCGTCACACGACGCGCGTCGTCCCCCCGGCGGAGTATGTGTGTCGAGTTTAAAAGGAAAGAAGCTTAAAAGCGCAAGGAGCCACTTGGCGCGACTAAAAGGGAAACTGGCTACTGCTGCCGGGGACCGGAGGGAGAGGCGCGCGCTGGCGCTGCTTAATTTACGATCGCAAAACATCAGGGACGGCCGTTCCCCGGCCCTGACAAATCGGTTAATTAAGTTTAAATAATTAGGCGGAGATAGGCACGGAGAGAGTCTGTAGGCAGTAACTTTCGCCCGAGCTTCGGGGGTATTTGCGGGGGCGGAGGAGGTTCTTATGGAGATACGGAGCCGGCCAAATTGCAGTGACGCGGCGATTCGGCGGGAGGGGCTGTAAGTCGACGGGTATATGAGGAAGGGTACTTGAGACACGGGTATATACAGTTGAAGTAAAAAAACTGAGTATCGTGTGCGCACTGAAAGAAAATTACGAGATGTTGTTGTGGTAATAAATCAAAAGCCAGTGTAGTTTTGTCAGAAGTTTCAAAATAATGTGTAAGTTTCACGGGTATATTATACGTTGTCGCAATGCTATTTATAATTTACGTGTGGCGTTTAAAAATATTTTTCATACAGAATTTTTAGTCTTTATTTCAGCCGCGAAATAAGTTATACACAGTTTGCGTGAAAGATCGTACTTTTGATTCAACAGTATAAATAACGAAATAATATGCAAATTTAATTTGTTTAATGCGAACGGGCGGTATTATATGAGGGAATTTAGTCTTCTGAATAATTACTCAACCGGTTCACAAAAGTCTGATATCATTTAAAGTTACAAGCACCGTCATACATATTTCTTCACCAACGTTATGAACTTACGAACACGAAACCCACAGGAATTTAAAAAAAAAAAAAGAAACGCCATATATTTTTACACTTTCGATTCACCAAAACCGCACCGTTTTGGCAAAGTTAATTCGGAAATCATCGCAACTATATATATTGCACACCTCACGCTATCACGCTGATTTAAAATTTTGCGATCGTTCAATTTAACACGAAACGTCCCGTACGCTTTGCGGTCCGCATAGGGGCACGTACGCGTATACGCGCATGAGGCGAGTACAAGAGAGATAGAATGAAAGCGCGCTCGCACACAGTTCGCGGTGAATGAATAAAACTCGCGGGAGGCAGGCGGCAGTGGCGAGTGCGACCATTCCAATTAGAAAGTCCGCGGGGTATTATACTTAATTAATTCATTCGTTAATTAAGGCCTTTATATACGTCCGCATGTTGCCGGCGATTTTTCGACGCTGGACATTTTTTTGCCGCCTTGCTCGGAGCTTGCGGGGGTTTTGCGCGTGCAAAAGACTATTTTAAGTGCTTTCTTCTGGTAGCCGTGCAGAGCTATGCGGAGTTGGATAGATTATTATTTTCTTTTGTGTTTCCTGAAATTGGATTTTATTTTTAATGCGTAAAGAGCTATTGTTATTACAAATAATTAAATGATTTTGTAAGTGATTGTTTATGTCAGGACGGGAAATGATTTCATAAATGATACTCCATTGTCATGTACAAATATATACATATAAATACAAATATAAATGGAAAAGTCAAGATTTAGAATCGTTACATCTGTTACAACGTATTGATAATATATAAATTTATTTTTAATAACACTAATATAAAAAACTAATTGTAATTTAAACATTTCATTAATTCAATAGAATATATTTTAACCTTCAGACTGCCGGGATTTGAACCTTCAAACCGCCCTTTAAAAGTGGCCAAATTAGTGTCTCGTATCATGTATCAACTATA
>UXGD01000882.1:0-44258 GCA_900474315.1 Torymus auratus
TCGAATATGTAAGCAATCGAATATCGAATTTTTGATAACAAAAGACGAACAGAGGCGCGCGTAGCGCGCCATTTAACACTAGTGAAACTAAATTGAAGCTTAAGAGGTTTAAGGCTTAAGCTTTGGTGTTCAACTAGTTTTATTAGTGATACAAATTTATATTTCTCGCGCAATCGATCAAACACGAGAAAAAAAATGTTAAAATTTCGAAATTGTCTTTTCAGTTAAAAGTTTTTTAGAATTTAAATAATTGTTTTTATTTGAAAGACTTTGTCAAAAAATGGATATTTTAAGCTTAAATTTGCTCGTGTTTGCCTCTTTACGGTCACTTGTCGATAAGTTAGAGCAGTTTGAAATTTTTTCTTTATTCTGTTAAAAAGTAGGTGTCCCTTTCATTTTTAGTTCCAGTGTAGTTACAAAAACATTCTAGCAAAGCTGTATGGATTTTCATTATGCTAGGAATATTTGATTCATAAAAGTAACTGCAATTTTTTCTAAAACACAAACAATACATAATCAACTATTTAGGAAAAAACGTCTTGCAAATGTGAATGTAAAATTTTCTTAAAATAATTTTTAAATATCATATTTTAAAACCTATAGGTTTATTTTAAAACACGTATTAAAATATAAAATATTTAGGAATTCTTTTAAGAAAATTTTTATTTGAGACAAAAGTAGTAATAGTTTATATGACGTTTGTTAGACGTTTTCTCCTAAATAGTAGATTATAATAATTATATTGTTTATAATTTAGAAAAAATTGTAGTTATTTTTATGAACAAAATATTATTAGCGTAAAAAAAAGTGTGAAAAAATCGTTAAAAAATTGTCAAATTTAAAGTGGAAATAAAGATATATTGTAAAAGTGTGGTAAAGAATGGAAAAGATCGGTATAGCGATTTAAATTTTCGTTAAGAAATTCACTTTTATAAAGTGACTTGAGATCGAAACAAATTTTTCATTGCAAGATTTCATGTAACAATTTTCTGAAACATAACAATGACATTGAAAAGAAAATATACATTAAAGAGTTTTCTAATAAAGTAAATAATTGAAAACAATAGTTTTTAAAATTCATTCTAACGTAATTTAACTAAATAAATATTATGCAATTAAGTAATTTTTTAACTTATTTAAAAAACAATATTTTTTGTAAGTTCATCTATTAAAACGCAAATGGCAGCAATGCATGGAATTATTTAAATGTATTGAAAATAGAACAAAGGGATAAAGTAATTTCAGCTACTGAGATTTCTGCCCACGCCAATGTCATACTCTCGCAAGGAATCGATACCTTAGCGGCTTACTCGACTAGGCAGTGTTGTGTATATATGTGTTTTCTTATCAGCGAGCCAGCTTTATTTATAAGGAATCATTGGCTTCGGGACTAGAACGTTTCTTCTGTAGACCTTTCTTAAACGTTGAAATACAATTTTCGCACATCGCGTTAGTCTAGTTCTCCTTCAAAAAGAAAGTGAAATAATGATGATTGCACCTCTGCAGCACTGAATTTCTCAAATCACTATTAGGTATAAATTATTGCAATTGACAAATATCAAAATATATTTTTGTTTGAAAGAAAGGAAATCCCATTCCAATATTCACTTCCTTAAGCGAATGTAAGTTTTTTGCTATCAATTGATTATTAATTGAAAAATTGTATCGGCTGAAATAATCCAGGCTTGGAAGCGGCATCCGAAAATTCGGTGCAACACATTAAATATCCAAAGGCTATCGCATCGTGCATTCCATGTGCAATCAGCAGTTAACGTGCGACAGCCCTTATCACATAGCGCGCTCGCTCCTCACGCCTTCTCGTGCACGTGGCTGTGGATAATTCTTTCAGCAGGTTTGCCTCACGCATCCAGGCGCGTATATAGGTATATGTACGCACTCGTACGCGCGACAACGCATCGCTTGCGCGTGCGACGTTCTATTTTTACACTTGCGCGGCGCTGCATTTTCGCGCTAATAAGTCAGAGACTCGCTTGCGCGCTCGCTCGCTCGCTCGTTCAGCTTGCTCCTTCGGCCGCTGCCGCCGTCGGAAATTTCCATTCGCGAAAACCATTGGCGTAACTATCGGCGATTCCGCGAGCGCTTACCAGTCGGAGGAGTGTGATAATTCCACGATGGCTGTACCTGCGTATGCGCCTACCAATAATTATTGTAGTCGATGCTCTCTTGGCCGCATCGTACAAGTTCACGCAATGCAGATTATCTATTAGATCAGTAATTATATATCGATTATTGTTAGTTTTTCAGCAACTCTGAAAATTATTTGTAACTCTGGTCATGTGGATAGTCAAGTATTAAACGAAATCAAATAATTTAATACTTATATTAAATTCAATTACCTTATATGAAATTTATAATTATACTTTTACTTTTATTTTCATATTACGTGTTTGTCAAAAATTTTGGAAAATATATTTCATATTATATCTGTTGCAAGATATGCTTGAATATATTGATGGCCACCCGAAAAAAACTAAATCCGCACGATAACACCCATATTGGGCCTTCTAGTTACCCTCTTCGACTTTTTAATGTTTAGTAAAATATAATTAATTTTTCTTTTGGCGAAAACTTTGTAGAAATTTCTTACAGGTACTTACTTCTGCAGGATATCTTGTAGACATGCCTGAAGAAATTTCTTGCAGATTTCTTTTCTACGGGCAATCTAGTTTGTTACAAAATTTAAATATTTTAATTTTTTAAATAGTTATAAAATTATATATAAAAGTATAAATATCGATTATATAAGTGAATAATCATAAAATAAAAACAGATAATGAAAAACAATGATATAGTTATTTTAAGGTTTTAATATAACAATTAGTGTCTAGAGGATAGCAATGTATATTTATTTACCAAACGTAGAGGCGAAGAGCTATCTTTAACTCAAACGTAGAATGCTATTTCCGACGTTTCTGGCATTTAAAATACTAAACAATTTAAGGAATGGATGTGTGCGTAGGTGTGCGAACTACCTCGGATGTGTCATAAAATTTAAGAATTCCAAATTTAACTTTAGTTCAAGTCTTAACTGTTGTCACGCTGAGTTATGCCGATGTACGTGCATATTCTATATGAGAAATTCTACAGGAAATATTAAGCATCTCCGTTCAAAAATAAATAAAAGTTTTTTGAGGGGCATACCTACCTGATCAAATGAAAACCATGAAAACGCTACAAATAAGCTTAAAAATTGTTTGTTTTACCGTTTGAGAAGTAACAAAGGTCATATTTCTTTTATAATTCCTTCTAAAATGTATGTAAAATGCATTCTATGTACATTTTTTAACCAAAAATTGATTTTATAAAAGAGTTTTTTCAAATTTTTGTACAAAATGTCACGTGAGAAATTCCAAATTAATTTAAAATTTAATTTTTCAACTAAATCTTTGAAATATTCTGGTTTTTAAATCAAGTGAGATTTTGAGCTTTAATCTACGTGAGTTTTTTCAGATCTAATAAGGTTCAAACATTGAAAATAAAACTAGAAGATGCGAGCTTTCATTTACACTTTACGGAATAAAGAATGTTAATGCATTTAAAAAGGAGATAAGTAAAATACACAAAACATTTGCAAATGCGAAGGAGTTGGGGTTTTGCCTTTTTCAGTGTATTTTCTAAAATTATCATATTTTACGCCCACCTTCAAACTTATGATGTAATTTTTTAAAACGTCAACATTATTTTATCTTGATTATAAACAAATGAAAGCTCACGCTCTCTAGTTTTACTTTCTAGGTATATTTAAAATCTATGTACGACTCTCGGTGACGAAATAATTTATGTTTGAAGGAGAGACTCGTATTAATGTATTTTTTAAATGCAGGATTCACACATCCAAAAATACTTGGTCTGGTAATTCTGCATCTCAAAAAATTTACTATTTATTTTTGTTTCGAGTTGTTCAATATTTCCCGTAGAATTGTTCATGTAACTTATTAGAGTAAGTAGCCAATCTTGCCAGACTCCAAGTTATTGTCGAATTAATTTTTCATTATAATATGCCTCACGTGAGCACCTCATTCAATCAATAAATCGGAAATTCGAACGAAAACCTACACGCTTTATGTAAAACAATAATCAGCGATCGCTAACGCGACAAGTGTTATATAACGCTTATGTAAAAATCCACATGCGGCAAAGAATCGCTGGAAAAACGAAACTGCCACTTGGAGACACATAATACGAACGAATAAACATCGATAGTTGCATAATCAGAAAATCTGTTTTACTGCTGGTTATGCGAAAAGTCGCGCAGTCGTTGGAAATCTGCAAAAATAAATGAGCAGGATTGAGAATCTGAATAATTGAATGAGAAAATACAGCGACAGAGCCGTTATCGGGGAAATTCCCGCAGGAGAAACGGGTTACACGTACTTATAGGTATGCGAGAGCCTCTTCCCGCGGTTAGTCAACTTGCCATTAGACGTGTAGCACCATGAGTGCAATCCGGTAAGCCGGCCAATGGATGCACGACGCGTATTGCACGTGCATCTCCCACTGCGTTTTTTGGCTGGTCAGCAGAGAGTGAGACTACCTAGAAGTAAGAGAATTTCCTTGAGATTGTGGTAGATTTCGTATACAGCTGCCTTAAGCAAGACAGTCTGTAACTTCAAAATTTCACTTTTACGACAATTTCGATATAAAGCCTGAAAGCATGTCGTTTTCTGCTAAATGAACGATTTTTATGAAGGTAAATTTTTTTGAAGTTACAGACCTTCCTGCTTACGGCGGCAGTATACATGTCAATACAAATTTTCAAATAGCACATTTCTATTTTATTTTAATTCAACTCCTCTGGATTGTAGATTTGACTTACCGTATTGCAATACGTCTTTCAATACCAAAACATTGCGACTTCGTATAAATTTTGATACATTTGTTGGATATGGTAACATACAAAAAAGACCAAGAAGGGATTATTTGAAGGTTATAGTGGGTCATTTTCCATTCTTTGTTTTTTATTAGAAATTTTAAATATATTATTTTTAAATATAATATAGTACATTTCGACACGGATGCGGAAGGTGATTTTTAACTAAATAATCTTTTCAAAGCTAAAGCTTATCTAAATAATAATTTAGCTGAATTTCGCACCCATGTCGCAATGTACTATTATATACTGCTGTAAATAAATTTATTATTTTTACAATACGAAAAATTATATACATTCATTGCAAGGTGAAAACAAGTTGTTAAACACGCAGAATAAACGTGATAATATGCATTTGATATGACGATACAATCGAAATTCAGAATATGTTTACGAGATCATATCGAACGCATCCATAAACTCGAGTTCATTTTATACATATATCATTAATGCATTTTTTCAATTCCTTTTAGTACATTAAAATTGTTAATCTAATTTATATTTTTAATAATAAACAATCATCTTTAAATAAAAGTTAAAAGTAAAAAACATTAAAACAATAAACACTCAAATTTAATAACTGGTAAAAATGTTTAGTATATTAAAAATGGTCAAAGAAATATAAACTGACTATTAGAAATAGCGTGCTCATATTAAAATTTCATAGTAATTTAATTGTGTATTGAAAAATGTATACTTTCAAGAGATAGTTTACCGGGATATAATCAAAATTTAATAATCTTTGCAGTATTTATAGATTTATTCCATGAGATATAAATCAAAATCGTTATTTTGTAAATATATTTGTTTCACTTATTTCCATGAAAAATTGCTAGTTACTAGAATTTTAATGGTTCCGTCAATAGCATTAAAGGACGAATGAATCCGCCCCACGACCTGAGTTTTTTCCTGAATTTTCCTCGATTGGAAGGGCTCCTGAAAGTTCTAATATCTAACCCCGTAAAGTTTCGGGCTAAATTTTAATTTGGAGAGGCCTTTAAAGTCGAGGATTAAAAAGAAAAATTACGGGGTGCTCTTACCCAGGGTAAACCGTGACTCTTCTTCCTCGTGAGCCCAAATTGAGAATATAAAAGGCTAGTCCTAAGGAAACGTAACGGCCAGAGTAGGTTTCCTACAAGAGCCCCTAGCAAATCGCACAATACGGCGCAGGGCCTTAATTTCCCTGAAAATTACCTTACGCAAACATTTAGGCCCTCGTCTGGCCCTGATATATGTGTCCGCCAGATGCACTTACACCAGGCCTTACAAAGCCCTAGTCAAGCCTTGATGTTGTAATTTCGTGGTTGGATTTGGTAGGTTAAAAATAATAATAAATTATAATTTACTGCTTTGATATTTATAAATAACTAATTTATAATTATCAAATACTGAAAAATATAGCACATGCCCGGAATACCCGACTGGGCCGGAGATGCGCCCCGTTACCCATTTTGTTAGGAGCCTCGGAAGGTGCCATTTCAGGTTGTTGTAATTCTTCGAAGGCTACGGACAATACCGTTATGTAAGTTAACTTCTGTCCAAAAGGCCAGTGCCACAAGTACTAATAGTTTCTTCAACACAAGTCTCGGATCTCTTCAACATCCCAGCAACTAAACACACCAGAAAAGTCTGTGAATTTTACTTCGAGTTTCTCAGAT
Organism: Torymus auratus; assembly: GCA_900474315.1. NCBI lineage: Eukaryota > Metazoa > Arthropoda > Insecta > Hymenoptera > Torymidae > Torymus > Torymus auratus. The sequence continues at coordinate 6,550 of UXGD01000882.1, forward strand.
GCAGAATGACATTGACCACAGTGATCAGTAGAGGGCTCCACTATCGAAGAACACATAAGGCCTGGTACGACCAGCTGATAGCACAGCTGGCCAACCAACATTGACGGGGTTGTAGTCGGGAGGAAGCCGCACTCCTCATTCGGCATTCGTCTGAGCTGGCCAACCAGGGGGTGCACTCCATCGTCCAGGCCTTGCCGCAGACCTTTTCCCATCGAACCATCAGCGCGATAAGGTGCTGCCGTCATCCCCAAGAGCATCAAGACATGGTGCAGCGATACATGCAGTAGCTTGCCCGTATGGAAAAGGACTGCAGAATCCTGCAGTTTTTTCCTACGGACGAAGACCATCAGAGAGCCTCCTCCAGGCTCCCCACCTCTCCAACCCCAGAGCCATCAACAACCAAAGAGCCCAACATGGTCCTTGATTTTCTAAGAAACCTTAGGGGCTCTGGGCTCAGATGGCTACCAAGAGGCGAGGTTGAGCTCCATTGTTAACATGGCCATCAACACGAACGAAAGGAGTCTGTATTTCAGAGTCTCTTACTCTACCGCTGTGAAGTATTATGTACCAGACTATTCGGTAACAGTGCTCCAAGACGTCATCCACCAGCGCTCTAAGCTTCAAAATAAAAAACCAGAAGATAATACCTTAGAGTACAGACACCGGAAACAGAATCGAGTCCGTAGCATTACCAGAATTGTCCACGGTATCGAGAACACTCAGCAGCCATCCCAAGAAATGACTGAAACGTACTGAAAAACTATTTTCACGCAGCCGGTAGCCAACACCCAGCTACGCTGCATATAACGACCGGCCATCGAGGACATCTGGCGGCTAATCATCTCCAAGAGCGTCAAAGACGACCGACCATACTTAGCCGTATCGCTTGGGCTGAACTGCCCAATGGCCCGTCCATTCAGAGCCGCCTCCCTTGGTTGTTTCACCAGAATTTGCAACTTGATCCACTGGTGTAAAAGGTTTCTGGAGCAACGTCTAGTCTCCAGGACGATCTTCATTCCGAAGCCAACCAGCCAGGAAAGATTGAACCTATTTCTGTTTCCTCTGTATTCACCAGGCTTTAATGTCTTAGCACAGAGTATTGATCAATTCATCCAAGGGGTGATCAACGATGAACAATGTGGATAGGGATAAATGGCTGCGGGGATAACACCATCCTCCTCGATCCCATGCTCAGGAGCTGTTATACCAGCTTCCGCTCGATGTATATTACAACGCTAAATATTGCTAAGACTTCTGACAGTGTACCACTCCGCCTTTTTCATTGCCGCAGAGGCAATCGATCTCCCTCCTGAGATGATTACCAGTCTCGGAGACAACTATTAGAGGAGGACCACCACGTTGTCGAGCTGTGGAAATCTTCGCCATTGAAAGTTATATGAAGAGAAAAGCAAGGTGACCCGCTCTAGCTGGTTATCTTCAACATCATCAGGGACCATCTGTCTCTCACACACACACACCCATACACACACGCACATAGTCTTTCGAATAATTACCATCAGCGGGCTTCAGCGAGTAAATAAAATGGTGAGAGCTTCGGTGAGACAGTGGATAGCTCTACCGAACGACACCCCGGTCAACTTCTTCCATACTTCTTGAAGAAGGAGATATCGGTAACCCATCACTACGTTGGCTTGCATGACTCAACTGGCGTAATTGTCTGCTGAGATTCATAATGGGTCGAGATAAGCGAAATGAACTGATTCATACTTGGCCAAGGGAATTCGATAATGTAGCACGGGGCTCACCGACACTAATTCTCTCATTGAAAATAAATAACAATGCAAGAAAAAGTGGGCTGCCCTTCGCCATAGCTCCATGGAAAGGCGTGCTCTTAAGGACTCCGCCGAAGTCACTAACCAATTACACCAGTAGGTGACGGATGGTAATGCACTCCTCGCCAGAAGAGACTACATACACTTCGAGAAGATTAGGATAGATATACTACCAACCAGAGCCAGGACCGGGAGGGAGAGGCATCGAGATCGTAGCTGCTGTGCGGGGTGCGGTCTGTGCGGCGATTCACACTATCTGGCGATTCAATCCTGCTCAGGGGCCTGGAGCAGAAGTTCAGCAGCCGACCTCATCTGACTAGGAAGTAGGAACTATGAATCGTCATGATTTGGCCGTCATCGAGGCCAGGGTTCCAACTAACGTGGCTATAGCGAACCAAATTTTCAACCGAAGTACTTTCACATACCTTAGTGCTGCCAACTTTCAGGCATAAAATTCTCAATACTATTCAAATACTCGCGGGTAATAACTATTGCTGATTTTTTACTTACTTTATAGTATTATTGGTCTTTAAGGTAATGTGAAATACCGACATAATTTCGGAATATCTAAATCTTTGGCAAGTATTAATAGAATTACTAATTTGATTATTGTATTTACATATCGTCGTTCCCGAATAAGAAGGTGACAACTCAGAAGCCGGTTCAATAAGGTGACAACTCAGAAGCCGGTTCAACAAGGGGCCAACTCTGTGGCCGGTTCAAGAAGGTGACAACTCAGCGGCCGGTTCGACATGGACGACATTCGAAGTTGTCGAACCGACCGCTCAGTTGTCACCTTCTTGAACCAGGTTCAACTCGAACCGCTGAGTTCGCCCCTTGTTGAACCGGCTTCTGAGTTATCACCTTATTGAACCGGCTTCTGAGTTATCACCTTATTGAACCGGCTTCTGAGTTGTCACTTTCTTATTCGGGAACGACGATATACGGAGTGCCTAACAGACCTGTTTTTCCAAAAACCTACTCAGAACTTATTTAATTAAGGCACAATGCCAGTAGGTAGGAATCTGTATTTTTAGAATTTTGATCTAGTTTTAAACGGTTGTATCTCTTGGAAATGATGATAGAAAAAATTTCTGAGCATAGTATTTACATGCACGGAGCGCCTGACAGAATTGTTTTTCCAAATAAACGTTTGAATGTTAATTTATTAAATAATGAAATTGGGTTGATTTTGAACTTCACATCGCATTAAGAATAAGACTGTGATACCATAAGTAAGCATTAATAAAGAAATAGACTGACTTGAGAAACGAAAATTGGAAGCTGACGCTATGAGCAAAATGGATAATTTTGCTAAAAAGAAATCTTCAAGAGTGAAATATACATAAATTGCAGTATTATTTTCATGGAAGTAGCTCATACCCAATAACTTATAGGTTATGTACAACCGAGTTTGGTCTGCACTCGGAGCATCAGCCTCCTCCGCCGTGAGATCACGGCCATACGAGGTAAATAGTAATACGGCAGTGCGCCGTGAGAGCAGCATCGTTTGCATGCGTGACCAGTTTTGTCCGTGTATAAGTGAATAATTATAGAGTAATAACATCTTATATAGGTATATATTGGAAGAATATTGCCTCAATGTTGCTTTTACATCGTCGCCAATGTACGAACCCATTATTTCGGTTTCTCCGTTGGAAATTTTTTAGTTCGAATTAATTATTTTGTCATTGTAACAATATTGGCACAATGTTATGTACAATATTGCTGCAAGGCATACAATATTGGCGAAAGTTGATTTGAAAGTCTTCTCGCACACCGAGCACTATGGATCCTCAGCACATTAAGCTCAGGCAATCCTACAAGGACATCCAGGAAGCTATCTTATGATTTCAATAGTGGAAGCAAAGAAATTAGTTTAAGAGGAAAAGTTGAAGATCGGCTGGGTGAACTGTCGGGTTCAATTGAGCTAAACGTTCTCGCGCTGCTATACAACCGCGAACAAGCTGAAGGTGTCGGAGATAAAAGCACCGACCGACAATGGCTAAGGTACTCCAAATCAACCTGAACCACTGCAAGGTAGCCCGAGACATACTGTTCCAGCTGCTCCAAGAAGGGAAAGCAGACATTGTAGTCATTAGCAGGTTGAGTTCGGCGTGCGCCAAATATGGCTCACAGAATTTGCCGTACTTTAGATTGCTGTAAAACAAAAAACTTCTAAAACTTTTTCCTATAACGCTTTTCATATCAGACATAATAATACACATCATTAAAAAGAACTAAAATTGAAAACATTTCGATTCTTTTTTATTATTTATAAAATCTAGTGTATTTGTTCTTATAGATTATCGTCACTCAACCTGTTAGTGAGCAATTCCAGGACCTAAGCAAACCCAACTGCATCAGGGATGCCTCAGTGAAAGCGGCTATCTGGGTAACTGGAAATCTCTACTTATCCAACAAGATGGCCTCCCCCTGTCTGGTTTAACCTGGGTAGAGGCAGTCGGCATAAGACTATACAGCTGCTATATGCCACACAGCGATAATATCGAAGAATTCCTAAGAAATCTGGATGCTATCGTCGACAATAAAAGGACCTTCCCCCTACCAGTCCTGATAGGGTCGGACTTCAATGCATGGGTAATGTAGTGGGGCAGTGCCAAGACTAACAACCGCGGTAGCATGCTTCTGGATGCATTCGCGATACTGGAACTGGAGGTCGCCAGGGAAATCATTAACCTTTTCCAAGGGAGGCAAATCCTCTATAGTTCGTTGCTTCCAAATAAGAAGAGATTATCTCAACGCCCGGCTGGAAAAGAGGTCATCTCAGCGCCCGGTTGGAGAAGAGTTATCTCAGCGCCCGGTTGGAAAAGGGGTCAGCTCCGCGCCCGGTTGGAGAAGGAGTCAGCTCAGCGCTCGATTGAAAAAGGTGCCACCTCAGCGTCCGGTCGAAAAGGGGTATCTTTGATTGAGGTTTTCAGTACTGCCAAAGTATACTTTTGGGAAGAGCTTTATATCGTTTTATACAGAAATTATTTTTTTATATAAAACGATATAAAGCTCTTCACAAAAATATACTTTGGCAGTACTGAAAACCTCAATCAAAGGAACACTAGCCGGGCGCTGAGATGACTTCTTCATATTCGGAAGCAACGATAAGTGAATATTTACTTATTGAGAGTGAATTCCACTTATTCGAATTTAGAGAGTTAGACTAAAAACTACACTCTAAAGAAAAAAAAGAATAAAATTATTTTGTTTCAAATTAACTCTTCTTCAATCAAAAACAAAGCTCCGGCCACCTTTGCTAGGGATACAGTCCTCTGCTCACTGGAAGGATTACGACACGAAGAAACCGACGAGGATGTCGAAACACCCATATTCAGGGGTTGAACACGCTCGAACTCGCGTACACTACTGCATAGAAGAGTGAAGGACCTGCTGTTTCGCAGTGCCGTGTGCCAACGTCTTTTAAGGTGGAAACTTCTTTCCAGAAAGGAGGACCAGTGAAGAATGTCAGCGTCGATAGGATTTAGCAAACAAACCGGGAAATACGTCTTTGTCACCTTTCACCTGACCCAAGTACTTACTGGACATGGCTACTTTCTTTAGTTACCTAAAACGGGTCAGCGTTTACCAAAGCGCAGATTATCTGGCGTGCTCTGAAGTCGACGTGGGCATCAACCATGCACTGTTTCAGTGCCCGAGATTTGAGGAAGAGATTACGGTTTTTGATCTCACGGGACAGTTGGAACGCGGTAACTATTCTTGCCACCTCCATTGTAGAGAAGCTGAACAAGAGAAGTAAGCAACAAAAGGAGTCAGGAAGGCAACGACTACCCTCCGCGAAGTAAAGCAAGCGTATAGGTATTTTTTCTCCTAAACTCCTCTTAAAAAGAAACACACACACACATACACACGCGCACATGCACACACACACACACAAGGTGTACCCACACCCTCTGCGCGCATCGCTGGCAATTTTCTCAACATAAAAATGTATATGTGTCATGGGAAAATTAAGAATTAATGATGAAAAAATTCTGATATTTGGTAAATTGCAAGATTTATGTATACAAAAGACCCAGTTAAATTTTTGAGAGATGGGATCAGTTATTATGCTAGATATTAGCAAATTTTTTTTCGTACATTTAACATGGTCTCTTATAAAGAATAACATTTTTCTGTACTTCATTTATATATCTCTGAGCAATTGAAGATGATATCGTAATGAAACTTTTTGTATACTTTAAAAAAGGATATATCTGAGGCACGATTTCCCATTTAAAATATACCAATTCATTGATTATTAATATACGAAAACCAATGATTCAGCGCAATGGTGTATGTATTCATCGCATATCGACGCCTGAGAGGAATAACCTGCTAATTCGGCAAAGGTTTCAAAAACCATCTATCTCAGACCCGTTTTTTTCGTCTTCAATTTTAAATTTTGTATGTTAATTAATTGATTCCAATTTTCTTTCTTAATTTCTAATCATGTCTATTATGCAGAAATCCTATTTTTAAATCCTACTCCTACAGAGCTGCCATCACCAAATTGAAGAAAAAAAAAACGCGCCTGAGTTAGAGGGTTCTCGAAGCCTTCGCAGAGCTAGCAGGTTATTCCTCTCAGCCGTCGATATACAGTAGGCGTCCGTGTGAACATATGTATAGGTTATACAGAACATGTAGTATGTCCGTTGTGCTTTGCGTGCGTAACGATTTTGAGCAAAATGCTTGAAAACGATGGAGAAGAAGCAAAACCTAAATCATTTTACTGGAAAGGAAAGAAAGTGTCGGAAAAAATATACAATCAAAGACGTAAGCAGCAAGAATTGAGTAAAATGACAGGAGCATATATAGCACGAAAATGGTCACACCTCACCTAAAACAGGCGGTGGATCCTTATGAAGACTTCAATGAAAAATGTGCAATATAAAGTTGACGTATCGTGCATGTAGAAACTTTAGCACATCAAATGTTTTGTAAGAAATTCAGATCAACTGCATTTTACGGATGTTGAAGGAGAGCGACAATGTACGACAACTACTGTACTAGTCAAGCACGAGAGCGTTCGTGTATTGACTACGGCCCAACTTCATAGTCGATACTTACACTGACACTTACACTCACTCTTACACTCACCTTCATACTAACCTTAACCTCGAACAAAAAATTTACATTAATCTGATATAAACTAATTGATAATTGATATAAATACGAAGTCACAGACTTTATATATAATCTAGGGCTAAGTGTAACTGTAAGTGTAAGTGCCTAAGTGGGAGTTTAAGTGTGAGTGTACGTATCGACTGTAAATTTGGCCCTTCATCAGTTGGTCCCATACTCCCTTAAATCTAGTACTTACCTGCGGAATTATGCTCACGTTATTGTAGCTAATGTCGTCCCCGTGTAGAAACTGCCAATCATAATTATTTATTATGACTTAATTTTAGACTTGATTTATAATAGTCTATTTTAGAAATTGAATCGTTTGGTATCAGATAAAGTATATGTAGTGAAAAAATATGAATATTAATAATATTTGTAGGTGAATTTATCGATCTCACCAAGCCAGGTTGGTTATTTTACAATTTTATGATTAAATTGAAATATAGTTTTAAAATAGAAATATAAATTTTTTATGAAAATTATAAAAAAATAATAGATATTTATAATTTTTTTTTTCATAAAGATGTCGTGTACATGTGTCAAGAGCGCATCGAATGGACATCTTTGTCAGTTCTCCGTGGCATGACTGCGAAGGCTGGATAGTGGGGTTCTATAAGATGTTTCATATGAACAGCGTTAGCCGCTTTAATTTCTTATACAGGATGTTTACAAATATAATAATATAATCGGAGATTAATATAATCAATTCATCTTCTATTGTTCAAATCAACACCGGGGAGGGTGGAGATAGTGTGAAGACTAATGACAACATTTATAGTATTATTACTATAATGATGTGATCAAAACAAGATTAAAAAGAATTTTCAAAAACTAAAAAGAAAATTATAGGAAATTATAGGTAATTTTTAATTATTTAAATTTTTACTTTCACTATAATATCCACTGACAAGTGGAATTGATAATCTTTGAAGAAGTTTTGAAGAAGTTCTGGATTGCAGAGTTGATAAAACAGTCCAAAATCTACTATAATTATGTATCACTTACCTCAATTATTATTTGATTACCTTATGTCTTTTCACTTTTTCTATCAATGTCTTCGAAATACAGTCCATTTCTTCTATTTGATTTTTTCTTAGATCAAGCTTTTTCTTATAGCATAAAACTTATTTAATAATTCAAGTTATTAACTATATTTTGTTTAACAAATAGTAAAGTTGTAGAATTCCTAATAAAATAAAAAGTGGAATGATTGATCGCGTATCCTGATGACAATTCAATATATTTTGTAAGTAATAACTGGCTAACTTATATGAGAAACTTGCTATAAACTGGAAATTTCTCTTGTCTAATTGTTTTCTCCCGACGAAACGTCTTTTACACTATTATTGGAACATTTATAATAAATTGAAAAATAGAATAAGTTTTTTAAAGACTAGCACAATTTTGATTTTAAATATATCGAAGGAATTAAAACTTATCAGTTTCTTTTTGGCTAATAGAAGATGGTCTAGTCAGTATTATGAGGAATGAGAAAGATAGAATCTAATGTCAATGAATAAATTCTACGTAATATATACGAAAAGACTGCTGTCAATTTTTGTTTTGCTTGTTTATATTTTTATATTTGAGTTTGATTAGTTATAATTTAATGCAAAATTAAAACAAAAATTTTGAGTTTATGTCATTCTGTTTTCAATCTATTAAATATCCGAATAACGGGAGAAAAAGCGGTATACCGAGACCTAACTATTTATCCTACCTATATACTGAGATTGTGGCCATTTCGCAATCGACTTTCCACCAGGGGTATAAGCAGTTATAATACTGGAGCTTAAAACTCTTTATTAAAAAACTAAATATAACTTGGAAAGAATTTTTGCATCGAAATATACTATGCATATACTATAACATAAAAGATCATTATTCATTCAATAACTTTAGTACTCGTGACATTATTGGTTTGACGTCAATCCATAAAAATTGCTAATTAAATTAATAAAATGATACAATGAACTTGACATATATGAACTGATTCAAGCTTTGAATACCGTCTCAGAAGGTCAACAAAAGCGGCGGTATCTAGCGATCAAGTGTCTATGAAATTATTTTAAATACATCACTGTCAGTTAAGTGCTTCATGACGTATTAGTGCGATGCCTGTACCTATATACGAAGCTCATTTTCAAGCAAGCGGTAACTTGCTACGCAAACAATGACCCAGTATGTCGGCTCCTCAATGAGAATAATGAACATATAAGGTACTCGCTCGTCATCAGCGTAACTTGTCGAAACTGGATCCATTATTCTTGTGATTATTCGACTTGTCGTAGAAAGCCTTATGATGCGTCAGAAAAACTCTGCCGGCGTCGAAGCGTCATTATACATTAGCTCGGTGAAAGTTTCGGTTTGTAGTAGGTCCACTAGCCATGTATGACGCACCTAGAGGTTTAGTATACTCAAAGCTAAAATGAAATGCATCGATCCGAGATTTTTGCTAGTCAACTGCCATTGATTTACTTTACTGCACTTAATTTACTACAATAAATTTCTTCCAAGTGTTTATTTCAAATTGAACAATTAAAAAGATGGTAAAATTGGATAAATTATCATTGCTTGCAACAAGTACAAAAAGAGTAATTGCTAATCAGAAAGATTCTTTTGTTATCTCAATAAAAAGACAGTCAGCCTAGGTTGTTAATGATATTTATGTTTCTCTCTTAATAAAATTCGCGATGGCACGTTTAGGCGCGCTCTCTGTAAATCCTGGGCGGGGGGGTATGGTATTAGGAACTATTCCCTCTCCGCAAGTTCTTATGGACCCACCGCACGGTATTTACAAATGGAGTGCTAATCGTGCGATCGCTAATGCTGGACGGACGTAGTGACTCATTTAAAGACTCAATGTGATTGGTTATTTGAAAACAGCGCGAATATTTGAATTTTATAGATTGAAAATGTGCTAGATTTGAATTTTGAAACTGAAGTATTTATAAAATCACCAAATAATTAAAATAGAATAAAAACTATTAATTTTTTGCTTTAAAAATTTATCTAATTATCTTATCATTTGAACTAATAAAACGTTAAGCGCGTTTGAATTTTGCTAGTATTTTAAAACAATAACAAATAGATTGTGAGATAAATGTTCTTTCTTATTTAGATTTAAGATTGTCGTTGTAGCTATTTAATAAATAAAATAAACATATTTACTCATAAAATTAAACATTACTTTGAGACTGGTGTGAAAGAGTTGTATAAATCTTTGTAGTCGGTATCATCATTTTATTTATTTTTGATGAATCTATAACATAGGAATGTTTAAAAAAAAGGCTATTTATTAGCCTCCATAATTATATGAAGAATTTTGAAATTTGGGTCTAAAAATTTCTATAGACAATAATATTTGAAGTTTTTTTAAACCCGGTATGGTAGGGATGTACACGACTCTTTCACATGCCCTTAAGGAATATGGTTGAAAAAAGCTTGAGGAAATAGAAAAGTAAAGGATGCATACAGGGGAGTGTAGGAGGTGTGATTGAAAAGAGTATTGCATAAAGATTGAAACTCATTTATTGAACATGACATAAAATCACGATACATTCGCAATTGAACCATGTTGGAATATCGCTGGTTCTCCGTCGCTTTTTCTCTTCTTCTCCTTCGCTTTATTATGCGAATCTGCACCTGCATCGTCAATTTCATTATTTTCTCATCTGCTCTCGTGCTCATGCCATATGTATATATATCAAACTCTAACAAGTTATTCAATACGTTGTTTATGCTTAATACGCATGGAATGTGCTCTGATCGCATCGCTCGTTCACTCCCTTTTCTCTTTTTCTCGAGCACGAAAATGCTGCACCGCGTGTACATATCGATATGCCCGCGCGATGTTTCTGTCGTCGGCGTCGTCGGAAAATCTCGGGAAACCACAAGATAATCGCGTGACTTTGACAATACTGTTTACTTTGAAAAATTTCCAAGAACTTCTGGAAAGAGTTTGTTTTACTGGTTTTCCTTTTTTCCCCTTCAAAAAGTGAAAAATCATGATAAATCAAACCGAAACCTCTATTTCAATAAATATATCAAATAACTTTATTACTTCCTCGCAGAAGAAGCTTTTCTTTCAATTTGGAAACATACAAGTCTTTAAAAAAATTGGACTAGCATCCGATTGAGCCTTAAAATTTAGTCCAGATCGGAAGAATAACGGTGAGCAGACAGAGCGATGCGATGTACATTACAAATTATCTACTGGCTAATTGTCTTAAAAAAAAAGAAAAAATAAATAGCTATAATACAAAACTGTTGCCTCGATAATGAAACACTGGGGACAGGCATCGCGAGCCAACCCCGGTATCTCATGTGGCTGGCCTACAAGATCCTCCGTGGGCTTTTGGCAGTGAAATTCAAACACCATGAATGAAGAGAAATTGCGATTAAATTTTTTCAACTCAAATAGCACATTGTCTGCTTTTTATTGCTTCATTGACATTCTTTTAATCGTTGATTAAAATTTGCTACGATCAATGTTCGTGATTAGGCTTGAAGTGAATGCGCGAAATAAGAAAAAAACTTTTTTTCCGTCCAATGTATGGAGTCGCTTAAATTCGAGTTGGCAGTTTTCCATCGTAGGCGCAAAAATTGTTCGATGTGAGACGATTAAGCGACACAATTTTTATGATTTTTCATTGATTTATTTCTGCATATCATTTGTCGCGCACTTCTCTTCATCCATGCTCTATAAAAATCAGCCCAAAATGTCCCGAGAAAATATTCTTCGCGTGTAACGATACTTAATGATAGTAAGAATATTATACGATAGGATCACTAATAATCGTAGTAGTTATTGATGACGATATAAAATATATAGTTAATTCATTCCGAATAAATTAAAAACTTGCGATCGAACAATCGCAGATTGCGAAATGAAAGAGAGAACAGTTGTAATTGATTCAGGATAAAGTTGTGTCGCGTATGTATATATAACGACACGTAACAAAGGCAAATCTATTTTTTGTTTTGTCTAATTTATCAGTAACGATGTACGTACATTGTTTGAAAACTCTCGACAAAAGGTCATATTCTGCTTGTGGCTAAACACACCTACAAAAGTTTTAAATTGGTGTGATTGTCAGATGGAATGATGTTGTTGATGCTTCTTTTCGACAAGTAGCCTAACAAAGAGAAAGTCGTAAAATTTTCAAGAGAATCGTAATCTTTTGCCGAAGAGTTGCGTCCGTAAAGCGTGTAACGGCGTTTGTAAGAAATTGCAGTTACATCTCGTCTCATTGCGCAATCTACCAGAGTCCTTTTTTTATAATAAATAGATCGTATATCTGTTTCTCTCTTTTTTGTTCACACATACACACACACATGCATGCGCTTATGCTCAACCGGATCCGCCTTAATCGCTAATAACACTGCCTAATCAGTACGAATTATTCGACGAGAGAATTCGGAGTTGCCGTGATTTCCCACAGGAGAAAAGCTGAGCAAAATTCGCAAAATTTTATCGAAAAACTGTTTGAACACATTGTCGTCAGTTAAGTTATACGTACGTATGTGTATATATATACTCTATTATATAAATCGTTAACTTTCTCAAAGGAATCGTTATGACACTGGTGTTGAATTTATTATCATAGTTTTGAGTTGTTGAAATTTAGAGCTCTAGAAAAAGCATGTGTCTGGAAAACAGAACACAGTGTTTCAAGTGTCGAGAGTTTTATGAAAAGAATGTAACCAGCAGGAAGAATTGCTATGTCCGAGCGTCCGGCAGGTGTCTAACTTGAAATGATAAAATTGAACAAGTATCCAGAGCTGTTGTTCCCGGAATCGCAACACTAATCTGTCTCTCTCCTTTCTCCGGCGCTGAAATCTCCAACCCCTTGTTGAACCCGCAATGTCTCGTCCGAGCACCAGTCGCGTTAAATTTTTCTCCACGCATCCTCACTCTAGTTCTCCGATTAGCAATATTTCGCTATTCAATCTTTTCGTTTTAAAGCAGTCTTATTACTTAATAAAGCCAGCCGCGCTCCGCCCGCAGCCGAGCGGCTTCTCCGACGCAGCCGTCGGCGCGAGGGAGCGCTTCTATAATAATATACACACTTCTTTATTATTATTCTTTATCTCTTTACTCCTCTAGTCGTTTGATCAACTCGGATTTAATGGCCGATGGCTTAAAATTTCTCTCATTTATCTCTTTCTAATGTACAGGAAAATTTACAGGTGATTCTGATGGCTTGAACAAGCTGAAAGACGCACGTGTCCAAAGTAATCTTTGTGACATATATATTGTGTGTTCATCTTAATTTGTTTGTTAGAGTACGATTATATTTGAGTTCGCCCAACGCCGAACGAGTCGTTGCTATATCACCATGTGTTGCTTTGCACCAAGAAAACAATTTCAACGCGTCCCACGCCACTTGAAATGTCATTTCCAATTGCGAAAATCTTTGAAAAATATAGAAAACGTCAACGTTTCTTTTGATAAAATACTCGTCTAATTGCTTTCCTTAATTTAAATAATTTAATTTCAATTTAAATAATCCTTAGAAAGAGAATAATAGCGTAGAGATTCTTCTATTCAATGAAACCTCACTTATCACATTTCCGATATAAAAAAATATTCTTTTCTCAGTGCACACACAAGCCTTTCACTTTTAACACTATTTTCGCATTTTCGTGTCTCCCTATATATTCGATCATTGCAAAATAATTCTATCTTATCGCTTACGGTATCACAGAGTTATACACGTTGTATTTATATATATATGTATATCGTTACGTTGCTTTCAAGATTCGCAAGGATGTTATATTTTTTTTTCTTTTCTTTTTTTTTGGCATTTATATCGTATGAATATTTTTATCTTTTACCGAAAGGGTTTGCCAGCGGCAGGCGATGCATCAAAGCTTATATTTTCGCACGTCGATTTTCCTCTGGAAAAAAACAAAATAGATTTGACGTTCAAGGTCGCCGCGCAATTGTGCATTGCGTGAGCGAGCTGGAAATTTAAGAATTTAATTAAATATTTACATGTTAAATTCGGCGAACCTTCGAACCCGACGCTCGACGCCGACGTTGTTTCGGCCTTTTCCCAATATTGCCGCGTGCAACAACAATGCCCGAAAAAGACTTGCGAAATAAGCCAGAAACATCGAGATCGAAAGGTTCGCCTTCAAAAATAGTAAAAAGACAAATTTTTGAAAATCAATTGAACAATTTTACTCTTTAAGGAGATGTTAAAGCTGATTGTTGCCGATTGATTGATAAGCACACAAAAACTCGTGTATCTCGCGAGGTTTACCATGCAAGTGCTAAATATTTAACCCTTTCGTTTGATTTGAAAAACTCCAGGCAACTATTTGAACTTGCTCGTTTTGAAAAGAGTTTGCATTAACTGCGGCGAGCAACCAAGTCAAACTCTTGATCCGCGGAAGCAAAAACAGTTGCCTTCTTTGCAAAACAATCAAATGACAAAAGTATTTCAAACTGTCACAACAAACACGCAAGAGTACGATTTTGCGGCATACTACTCAATAGGTAAAAAGCTGGCTTTCCCTTCTCCTTAATTATTTTCATCATAAACATCTTTGCAATAATTAATATTATAATAAGAAATTGACCTTGAATTTTGCCAAAGCGGAACGTCAAAGCGGAAATAATGCGAACAACTGAGCATTGAGGGCATTTCGGGGGACGGGGGGTGGGTTTATTCGTTCGAGCGCATAATCTGTGAATAACGGAAAACGGCCAGAGTGGACGAATTCGGAGTAATAAAAAAGATAATTAAAAAGAAGTAGCTATGTAAGTACGCAATCGAGCTGTTTGACGCGCCCACGCAAACCGATGCACGAGCTGCCAGTATGCCCACCAAAGCCTCGAATGTTGCACAATACAAAGCATTTCGCCAAATCATTACGCTTTTGGTACCTAGCGCTATTGGCGTCTGGTGCATCGAATTTGCGACTCACAAGTGCGAATCGATTAAAGTCATCTAGTCTGTGCGGGAGCAAAAACGGGAAAATCAAGACGCGTCGTGCCATCCTTCCTTCCTCGCGGAGGAAGAAAAAAGAGCGCCGGCGAAGAGACTGCCGCTAGCGGTGTGAGGAAATCGTCATCCGCGCGATTTTTCGCGGTGCACACGCGGAGGGAAGCTGCGTGCCTGCCAAAACGCTGCTATGTAGCGTCGCGACGGCGTTTCCCGATCACGCGCGTCCCACGCGCGTCTCGCGTGAGCGCGAAAACCGCGAATGTCGCTCTGTGCATATGCTACCGATCTCTAACGAGGCTGAATCGACAACTCGGGCTATTGAGTGGCGCTCGTTGCGCAACGAACAAATTGAATCTTGATATTTCCCGCGAACAATATTCCCGGTTTGGTCGTTGTTATGCGGTCGTTATAAATTATGCAGCTCGTTGTAGGCACGTCAGTTGTAGGTCGGTCGCATCGACGCGAGATTCCCTCCGCTTGCGCTAGCGAAAAATTGTGCAAGGTCGATATACATGTTTTATAAGTACGAGAAAGCTCGCAACGCTTTGGCGTTACCGAGATGCGTTTTTAAGTAAGTCTCTATATTTTATACGTAAGTAGGCTTTCGTTGGATAAGATCGCGTTTTCTTTCGCTCACTCGACTCTTTCTTTTCGAGAGACGTCCTAGCTAAGGTCTTTATGGCTCTGAACTTTGGAGCGTCGGAGTGCGCAACGAAAGTAAGATAAATTATTGATTTTACTTCTGGATTATACTAATCAATTTTCAGTGTATTATGAAATAATTTGACAAGAAAGGTTTTCATGAAATCTATTAACTTCCAACGATGCAAAATTCAGATCCACTTCGTTTCTCATACTTTGCTTGCTCTTTCTGCGCGATCTTAAAAACTATGAAAAATCAAACAAAAAGGTAAAATAAAACTGATTAATAGGCAAGCAACATCCGTATTTAGATTTCGAGAAATCAAATCCCTTTAACTAGTGAATCGACTTTTGCAACTGCTTCGAACGCTAGAAAGGTCGTGCCTGTTGTTATGATTTTACTCGAAAAGAAGCTTTCATGCGATGTTAAAAAATTTATTTCGAACGATCGACGCTAATAGGGTTCGAAGCAATCCAGCGCAACTTTTTTTTCGGTTTTTCATTTTTTTTTCGTTTTTTTCTTTCCTTTCTCCTACAAAGGTTGACTACTCGTGAACAGCAGTTCGCTCATCGAAGGTTCCTAAGTCTTAATTTATCCACAAATGAGTAATACTAGTAAACTGTTATTGAATCGCACAGTAACGCTCGTGCCTAGAGTGAGCCTTTGATATATGCAGCTCTGTTAAAAGGTCTTATCTAGCACAAATATATATATCGATAAAGTGTATGGTGTGTGTATGTGTCCAGTCAGTCAACTACATTCAACTGGCTAAGTCCGAGCGAACAGCTGCACACGAGTAGCCAGGCTTGTTAATATTTTCTCTCATCGTCTTGGCTGTGTGTCATGCGTGTGGTTGTGTGTTGGTGTGTGTGTGTGTGTCGAGAGGATCGCAGCCGATGATGAGATTCGAGAGGCGGCCACATCGATAAAAGTCGAGGCGTGGAAGAATAAGATCGAGATGACGACGATCTGCCTGTTTGTTCGAGAAGAAGAAGAGGTGTGCGTGTGTGTGTCTGTGTGTGGTTGTGTGTGGTTGTGTGTGCCGGTGTAGAGGTCGCGAGAGGGCCGATCGAGGGTGGACGTACTGTACGTGATCTTGAGTGCAGTAGGTTGGGGGCAGCAGAAGGTGGGGAGCCGAACCCGTTCTCGACCGACCGATGGTATTGTCCCGCTCGCGAGTGAAATGGGCGTCTTCGTAGCAGGTAGAGTCCAGAGAATGTTTGAAGGAAGCATCAAAATTACCTTTGTCCGGAGTCCTCTCGCTCCCGCGAGCCACAGAGAGCCACAGAGAGCCACAGAGAGCCACAGAGAGCTAGATACTGCGAGCCAGTCGGAGGCACCGTCTAGCGGAGCGAGCCCGAGAGAAGAGAGCGGGCCGGGCTCTAGTGCCAGCCGTACTCCTCGTCCCCCTCCTCCCCGTCGGGGGCTGGGGCGCGCGGCGCGTTGTCTAGGCAGCCGGCCGTGGTGTTGTTGTTACCGGAGGACGAGGCGCTGAGCGAGCCCGGCTGGGGCGCCGAGGTGCGCCGAATGTCGATCGGTTTCGAGCCGAACGGCGGCGGCCGGCCCAAAACCCCTTGATTGTTTCACGACAGGTTGCGCTGGTCGTCGCCGCTGTCCTCGGCCCGGCGCAGCGACCGCTTGAGCTTGTCCACCAGCCGGTTGTGGAACTTGTTGAGGGAGCTCGAGCTGCCGGTCTTTGGGGGCGAAGAGCCGGTACTTTTGCTGGGGGACTGGAGGGAGCTCTGGGAGGCGCGGGAGGAAGTCCGCGAGAAGTGCCGGCTGCTCAGGGGCACGGAGCGGTGCGCGGGCGAGGTGAGAAAGTCCGACCCCGGGGACGTCGACAATGATGGGCCCTCGGACTTGGAGCATTCCGAGACCTGCGAACAGAACAAGGCACATTATTAGTTACGTCTCTTATAGCTGCTGTATGTTTGTTGGAATTATACTCGTCAAAAAGATTATTATTTTCTCTCTAAATTCGAGTAAGTGGAATTCACTCTCAATAAATGAATATTCACTTATTCTTGCTTCCGAATAAGAAGGAGTCATCTCAGCGTCCGGTCGGAAAGAAGTATCTTTCATTGAGGTTTTCAGCACTGCCAAAGTATATTTTTTGGAAGAGTAATTATTTTTAAATAAATCGATATCAACTTCTTCCGAAAAATATACTTTGGCAGTGCTGAAAACCTCAATCGAAGGAACACCAGTCGGGCGCTGAGATGACTCCTTCTTTCGGAAGCAACGATAAGTGAATATTCACGTATTGAGAGTGAATTCCACTTATTCGAGTTTAGAGGGTTTGCAGTAAAAACTACGCCCTGAAGAAAAAAATAAAAAAATAATTTTGCTTCAAACTAACTTTTCTTTAATAAAAAACAAAGTTCTTTTTTTGTTTAAAAAAGAAAATCGTACTTAAACAAAAAGATTTTCCCAGAAGCAACTTCCTTTTATCGCAAATAATAAATATTTCTCAGTGCACGTATTATCGGTTGTTTAAAATTGTAAACAACGTTATCTGTATAAAGATGCCTGCTTCAGGCGAGGAATATGAATAAAAGTGAAACAGATATAGAAAGTAAAAAAGGCGAATGATTAATCGGCGCTGATTTCTTCCGCAGTCTCTCTCGAGTCCTTCGCATCAGGATACGTGTTTGTACACAACGGAACCACCGCGGGTGGCCTTCGGCCGACTTCCCAGTGTCGAATTCCCTTCCTGCGCTCTGTCGTGTCGAGAGCGAGGTAATGATCCCAGCGCCGGCAATCGGGACGGGGAGATCACGAGATCGAGGGGGAGTCGCGTAATGGTCGCGTGGGCACACGACAAGGTCGCCTCTCCTCGTGCTTTTCTCGTCTTATTCCGGAAATCCGTCTTATGTCACGTACGCGCTCATCGTGCCATTCTGATTAGATGATTGAACCGGCCTTTCTTCGCCTGGCGGTCTCGGTCAAGTGATTTACAGTAAGCCCGTCAATTCGCCCGAATAAAAAGAGCAGCCATAGCCACTTGGCGACACTGATATAGCCAAGAGGTGATTGCTGAGAGGACCGGAAACTCTTCATTCACGACGTCAAAATTCGCGCTACTTTATTTCTTTTGCCCCGCGCATCTCGCTGTCAGATCCATTCGCAGTCGTTGTCGAAAGTGACATCAGATTGATGACATTAAGTCCTCTCCTCGATGATAATTGGATTGTGGAAATCGACCGAATGCATGTTAAAAGGGTTTTTAGTTGTACTATACTATTAAAATCATTAAAGTAATTTTCACGAAAGGTTTCACTAATTAAAGTTTCGGATAGGCAAGCTAAATCACTGCTATTTCGTGAAAGTAGGCATAAAAGGACTGCTATTAAAGACGAGCCGTTAATGAATATAGTTTTTCCTCGTACGGTCATTAACATAAATTTCTATTTCTATATTATACGCTCGCGCAGTGCAACGAATTGAAAGTTATTCTCGAAATGGCAGCCATTAGCGCGCTTCTTCTCATAAAATCTCAGCTGAGCGAACAATAGAAGCGACTATATCGCGATTCGGATGTGTGTGACGTCTCGCCACGTGCGCGCGGCCCGATTTCGCACACAAAGCGCGTCGGCGCGGTCAGCCGCCTCAGCTGTATACGCGGCCATGCTCTCGATTTCGCGATAGTTTATAACGGAAACGGCGAGCGTTGCGAAAAATAAGTAAGCGCGCGCGCACACATGTCCGATCATGACTAACGTATAAACAAGGCAGTCTGAGCACGTGCTTATGCGAGTCTCTCCCCGCGATGTCTGCGCAATGTCGTTGTCGCCGCGCGCGGAGGAATATGCACACGAGGCACTTTCTTGCGGCGCCGCAAGTATTATCTGGACACTGTGCGAGAGACGAGCGGTTCCCCTTCTCTCTGTCTAGCTGCGATGCTGACAAGGCCGCGCGGCTATATAGATCGAGCTCTCGGGCGACTGTCAATTGCAAAAGTTTTTTTTTTTTTTTTTTGGCGGAGGGATATTCCGATATACGTCGGTCCCGAAGAATCCTGTTTAATTCTTTCGCGTTCTTCTCAAGAATTTCGCTAACGTCATCATTCTTCGAACGTGCTTCATGTCCCCGTTCGGATACGGATTATATTACGTATACAATTTCTATTTCCGATGCAATACTGTAGTGACGTGGGATAAATAAACGATGAAATCATTTGTTCGCGGAGAGGAAATTGTCTCAAATAAATAACAAGTGGCCTAATTTACTGAAAAACTCAATATGGAGTAATAAGAGAGTTATGCAACTGCAATCAATCGGATCGCGTTGTTAAAGTAGTTACACTGCACGCCATCGATTCTTTACATTTTTCTCGAATGTTCCGCTTTACGTGACACTCGACCAGTTTGTTCCTTTTCACTGTAAACAGGCAGTGTGTGCATTAAACAAAAAGATGTAGCTTTTAAAAAACATCTTAAAAATCTGAGGAATTTAGTACAATTGCATACATTTCTGACCAATTGCCATCTGTTATGCGAAGAAAACGTAAAAAAAACCCGTAAAAGAGAGTACAAGGATTTTCCTCATAGGAAATAATTACAGCTATGACTAAGAGTTGCCGGGTCGAATGACATGGGCAATGCAGCTATGAACGTAGTCTAGTTGAATTGATTTAAAGTACGGGATTTTATTGGAATTACACGCGGTACTTTTGTATATGACCGGCCGGAAGCATTAATCAATTGTAAACGTATTATGAAAGTGATACCTCGTGCCGCGCGAGACTCGTAATCAGTAATACGGAACATGACTTTGATTTACAAACTCGAGCAAAAATATGCGGCTGACAGACTTTCAAAAATATTGACCAAGTAGAAAGTCGCGCGTTATATTTTTCTTGGCGCATGCGCAAAGTCTCCGAATGTTGTTAAATAAAAATTGGCAGGCGTACTCGATAAATGAAGCTGAAAATCCGACGGCTATATAGGCATCTTTCTAGCGAAACTTTAAATAATTAATTGTCCTATACCTGCCTTGCACGTGGCATCGTATATAAAGCGGTAAAATATTCAGCAGAATAGTATAGAGATCGCTCGCGGCTTTATTATCGCGTTAATGGCGTACACGGCCTCGTACTCGCCAGCTCAAGTATATAACAGAGATCGCAGATAACCAAACATTAACCCTGACATATCGAGCGCCACCCTCTTCGCCCACAACAGCTCGATAATCCTCTACAGTGTTCTGCCATATTTACCACATCCTTGCGTAACTAATAATTATTTCCATACGCCGCGCGGCAACACCTCTGATGCCGACGAATTCGATCGGAATGAATTTGTCCGGTGCACGCAACTCTATAAGTAAACAGGGCGGTAACGCTTATTTTATGAATTATATTAAATGGGGGACGCCGCTCTCTATTTATCTTTGCCTCGTGCGCCTCATGCCAAAGGACGAGTTTCCTTCCGGCGACCTTGATAACGGGCTTTTTAATATAGTGCATGCGCTTCAACTCTAGATATCCGAGTTTCGACTATGCATTAAGTGCTGCAGTATATTTAAAGAAGCCAATGAATAATACACTTTGGAATGGCGTAATAAGCTGAGAAAACACAACTACAATTGAGTATACTACAAAACAGTAAGAAATCGCAATTATAATAATAAGTATAGGAGATTTTGTAGTCGTACATACGTTTTAGTGCGTACTCGGTCGTCGAATACGCATTCTTCTGAAAGCAAATGTGAATGATTATTTTCAGAGAGCTGTTTGGCAACATTTACGACGAGTAAACAACAAAACTCCAACCACTTTATCCACAAACTCAACATTCAGCGTTTCGTTGACATGTTCAATGGGTTATACAAGTATACTATTCGTTGTTACTTATTATTTTTCTAGCATAGAGTGTTAATCATCCAAGCGATCATGCAGGGAAAAACAAAACTTTGATGGCAAAAGTGCGAGCGCATCGAAAGATGTAAACTTCCGAGTCCTTCGGAGATTTTCGCGGACGCGCGCGCGCGCGAGATATAATCTGCGGCTTTCGTAACTGCGCGGGCGTTGTCACGCGAGAGAGGCAATAACTTTGACGCCGGCCAGGCGGCGCCGGCGGAAAGTCGGCTGGCGTCCTTGCCAAGGCGCGAGGGACTCTTTTTCTATACACTAATAATAAAGCCGCGGCTTTTCTTCTAATGCGCGCTCGTTATTCTCGCTTACACCGTTTCGATCTTAAATCCGCCAGCATGCGTAAAAGAAGAAAAAAACAACCACATTGTCATTTTGCCGTTACGTATTACATTTCCACGTGCGGTCGGTAACCAAGTGCGGAGTGAGAGAAAGAAAAAATGAAATTTTTTGGCGCCGCTCGGCGTCAGTATTAGTTGAAAGATGTGTTATTTCTGGCCTGAAAAGTCGTAGGATGGCTTTTATTGGTGGGGTAAAAGGAAACTGCGCATTTCTGGATGCTGTTTGTGTTGGAGGTTATTTTAAACAAAGCGAAATAATATAAGTTTCATTTGTTTTCAAAACAGTTTCCCAACTGACTTTCCTTATACTCATAAATAATTTATCGTTTCAATAATAATGATAATGGTAGCCAAACATGACATTGTATTGGTCAAATATTTTATACCATCAAAAAAAGTCGGATTACTGAACTTTCGAACTTTCGAAATTCCTATACAAGGAAAACATATTATACATGATCTTTCCAGTTTCTATATTTGGCGAAAAGATATATTTTTCAGGATTTATATTAATAATTTTGAATATTATTTTTATTAATGGAAGCACAACTTTCTCCGAGACGAAAATTCCATTGAAAATCTTTCTCACTTATTAATCGTAAGATTGACGAGTGGAGATACGTTCGTGATTAAAAATACTAAACAATGGCCACGTCGTGTGCAGAAGTGTACAGTATAAAATATTTGGTCAATTAAATGCGAGGTCGTGCGCGCTTCAACCAAATTCGCGTCACAAAGGAGCAACTCTGAACGCGCGTCATCGCGATTTTGACTCGAGACAATTCGCACGACGTGTCAACTCAACGGAGGATTCTGAATTTCCGAACCCTTCAAGATTTGAATCCTAAGGTCGCTAAATTCGGATGTCCGAGGATACACGTGTGAATTTGCATAATCTTCACCGCTTGTTTCGTCAGAAAATCCGAACCAGCAGTTGTCGAAGCCAGTCTATGCGTCAGCAAAACAGGCTCGTGCCTATTCAGGCGGCGGCGCTATAACCGTTAAAAAGTGGCCGCCACGTCAAGCATTATCATAGTCTGACATTGGCATTTGCGCTCACCGTTATCTTTCTCTCTCCGCGCGGGCCGCCGCGACAGGTGGTTCCTACAAGCGAGGAGGGGGCATATATATATCCGCTCTTTAGAAAAATTCAGACGTGATTCACGCAGCCGCGGCTGCTATTTTTGGCCTTGTTTAATTAATTATACGTGCCGCTCGCTGTGACTTATCGCGCTGGAATTAGTCAAGCACGTGCCTTATTATCTTTTTCTCACTTTGCGTAAGCTTTTTATGGTCCCCGAATATCTATATATCGCCCGAAAAGACTTGGTTCTCGATTGGCATTGTGTGCTTTTTCCTGATATTGCGGTACGGTTCATTTTGGAGCTCTCCAACTTTTGGATTTATACTTTTAAGCGAAAGTTTACTGAAATTAATTCTTCGGATCTCGGCTTATATACTTTTAAAATTGACAAACTCCAAATTTTGTATTCAAAAGCCGTCTTTGATACATTTCATCATTGTCTCCGCTAATGTACTTAAGGTGCAATGACGTGTGTGTGCTACCGTGAATCATCATTTATTGAAATGACACTGCTTACGGTCCAATTATCAAACTTGAATGGAAAAAAAAATTATTTTTTATCAAGTACGATACTGTAATAAACCGTCTCAATGATTAAAGTATCGAGCGAGGACAAATTCCCGGTAAATCTAAAAAGCATCTCGACTCCCTCTCTCTCGGAGCTACTCTCAAGTTTCCTTTCAAAAGATCGCGCATGCGCACATGTAGGTACACCTCTTCTGCACCGGTTACTTTTAAAAGAAAGCGACTTCGCGAAGTCAATGGCAGCTCCTTTCGTCTGGATCGAGCGTTTCACTTCTCGCTTGCTCGTGTGCTTTCTACCCGCTTCTCAGAGTCGGATGTGTAACATATACACGCGCAGGCGAGGAGATCGTTACAAGTACCTACACGAGGAGGAAAGAGAGAGAGAGAGGGGCACGAGTTCGTCGAACGCGACGTATTATGAAATCGAGAGAGCGAGGTCGTCGTTATGGCACCTGCGGCTCGCACGTGTGCCTTGTGTCCAAGCGCGCACGCGGCCCATCGCAAGAGATGCGAGCGAGTTATAAAAATTCTACATGTACGATATATTTTTGCACGGCACAGCAGCGCACGCGCGGCTTTCTTTCCGAAAGTGGAATATACGCGCTCGGAAGTGGTAATTTTAGCGGCGTCGTCGCGATTTTAGATTTCGCTCTATGCATACATGCGGGTTCGAGTGTACCGATGCGTATATTTAACTTGAATAATGAATTTGAAGAAGCCATTAGCCAAATCAGTCATTTATGAGGCGTTAAAAATAAAGAATATATCGGATATCGTGTATTTTTAACTTTCTATAATTGGCACGTGTTTTATTATTATTATATCATTTCCAGACGTATATCGATAAATTTGCCTGCGGACACTCTGTTTCAAATTTATTCGTTTCTTATGTCTGCACATGAGAATATTGAAGTTGTGCCAGATTTTTATATCTTAAGGTCGCTATTGTTATGTATAATTGGCTATTTTAATTAAGTGATAAAAATATCCCAAATACAATTTTATACAGAAAAATAAATAAAGCAGCCGTCATCAGAAATCTTCAAGTTGATGCGAAATACAAAGTTTCGCGCCAGAGCCCACAAATTAATCTATCGCCTTGTGTGTAAACATGCAATGCCGGCCATCAATTACGCTCGTGCATATACGCAGGCTAATTGACCTCATTTCTCGGCGTGTAATTTTTCTACGCACTTCACTGTATACTCCTATACGCCTGTTTCAACCAGTTCGCTTTCAGCCTCCGCGCAGCAACTTGTAACTTTGTTTCCCCCTCGAAAAATAAGATGTGCGCACACGAGAAATCAAACGCAGTTTATGTCAATTCCGAACGATGACGTATAGCGCGCACGCGATGCAATTGCCCTTTTATTAGGGTCCTTAGACAGAAAAATATAAATAATATATAGTATAACCCGTGTTGAATTTCGTTCTTCATGTCTATATACTCGCGGACCGCGTTAATAGCAGGTCTTCGCGTCACTGCCATGACCGAGGCGAAAAAGACGCTGTCACGGGTTCTTGTGTGTGTGTACGATAGTAAGCGCGTGGCTCTTCGTACGTCGCCGACGTTTGTTCGCGTTTGGCGGTTTGTGTATGAGGAAAAGGCGTCACGATTTGGCCACTCGGTGGGCTGAGATAATTAGACGATACACGCCGAAAAATGACGTTTCAAGTCGATGCTAATTATACGGACTACCCCTTTGTTCCACTATATGATTCACTGTAATTCTCGCGCGAAGATTCTTACGTATTCCAACGTCACGCTGTGGCATTAAACTGACGTTCCTCAACTATTCGGAATCTTCGAGATTTCGAATCTCATTCCAATGGTTTATAAAAGTTAGGTAATAGCTAAATAACCGTAATCATGAAATATATGTAACAAACTTGTTTTAAAATAAAGCCATTCTGCACGGCGTCTGAAATTAGGAGCTATGCATTTTAATACATGGATTATGTATACGCTTTTCCTTTAGTGAAGTTATCAATGTTTCAATGTATTGGTTTTGAAATAATTATTTCAGAATAGATAAACCTCAAGTAGCTATCGTATCTAAAACGAAAAAAAGGTCGATCCAAACATCCATATATACATATCATAATGTCTTTATTATTTTTGTAGTAAAAAATTCCAACTCTTTTAGAACAATTAATTTATTACATTCTGCAATGTTCGTTCAAGGAAGTAACTGTGTGATAAAGTTTTCATAATTTTTTCAAGGCAAGGAATTTGTTTGTTGTGTCTTTTACAATAATCTTATTGGATAATTCATGGAGAAATCTATTGTTGAATTTTAATATTGTTAATAGAATTTTATAATTTACGAAAACAATAACATTGTTATTTTAAAATTAGCATTTGAGTACTTTATATACAAATGTTTACTTTATTTTAAAACAAATAAATATTGCAAAAACTATTTATAACTTTCACATGTACGATATACGTGTGCTATAATAATTTTTCTAAATATTTCAATTCAACGCTTTATAACGGAAGTGTATTTTCGTTTGAATCTTATGAATCTCTAAAAATATAATTGATTTCGCTAAATCTGTTACTGCTGCGGCGTCATTCGCGTTCCGGAGCAACAGAGAGGAGAGGACCTCTCGAGAATCATCGATTTTTCACTCGTGTAAAACAAGACGTATACCTTACTCCTCTTGACGTCACTAATTTCCACTTCCAGCCGTTCTATTGAACGATGCAATAAACAAACAATCGTCAGCTATCACTAGTATTGCCAAAGTTTACATAAACAAAGCACGTGAATTTGCAAAAAAAATTAATCATTTTTGTCACCCGCCCATAAAATGCATCTATTATTATAAGATGTTTTGTTCCAATCAACTTTTTAAGAAAAATATTAAACTACGTAATAACATGCAATCATATACATAACATTTTTTGATACTAAAAACCATTTTAAACAAACCATGAAACCAATGAGACAATACTACCTAAACATTTTGGTGCAATCTAGATATGTAATAAATTCAAGGTTTTCGTGACCCTTTTTACACTTCAATTGAGCAAAAAGTTGAAATTTTTTTTAAAACAGTTTATAATGTGTTTTTCAATGATAACACATAAACATAGATAAGACAAAACATTAAAGCTAAATTATTTATATATTTATTAAAACATTGTGTTTTATGATTTATCAGTGTGCGAGACTTCCAGTTACTTGTTGAGAAAATCTTTTTTCATTAAATTTGCTCAGTTAGTTTTATGCGTGTAAACATTATGCGTTATAAAACATGTTAAGTGCACAGAAATTGACACAAGCCAAAGAGACTACGTGGATGGAATTTTGATAATTATTCTCAATTGATTCGCTGACTTTTCAAGGAGGATGTCAATTTGACAGATTCAATACACTACTGAATTCGATCCACGTGTCCTTTGGCGAGTGTCAACAGGAGCATGTGGCCAAAACTGCAGGCCCGGGAGAGCGCGCCACGCTGAACGTAAGTTGCGCTCATGATAGCTACGCCCTTATCGCGCCTTCAGCGTGACTCGAGCGCTCTGCGGGGCTGCAGCATCCCGAGTACCTATAGTGTACGCTATGCTCAACTCACCTTTCTGCTGCGACAGGCCTGGGGATTGGAACACTCCGAGGAGCGCCTAGAGCGGTTCGTCTTGTAGATGTCCCACTCGTTCTTCACCACTGGCATCATGAAAGCCATCTCGCTGGTGATTATCCGTCCTGGTGGTCGCTAATAGAGCAAGCGGTTGCGTTCAGGTTCACGGCTACAAGTACGCGCGTGGTCACCGGCTCGCGAATATCGATATCTCGAATCTTTTGCCGCTTTCGGGCAAACTGGCTTCGTGGCCTAACACTGACTCTGATGCTCGACGCTGCTCCGTTTTCGGGGTCCGTCGTCTTGCGACTGTCGTCGTCGGTGCGTTGCTAGCCGTGGCCGTCGCTGGTCGCTCTCGCGAGTAGACTGCCGCTATTGATGCTCTCTCGCGCTCCCTCTCTCTCTCTCTCTCTCGAAGAAGCCCCTTCTCGGATTAACTTTTCTATTTATAACCCGCACCAGCGGCTCTGTGTATCTCTCTCTTTCTCTCTCTTTCTCTCGCTCGCTCGCTCGCTGCGCGCTACGCTCGTGCAGTAGTCCACTGTAAAGAACGCATGTACACCGTGTTTACACCTCGGCGCGCGACTGTCGAGGAAAGCCCAGTACGCGCGGTAAATTCGAATCGTTATCTCCTCCACTCTCGTGTTGCTCGGGTTCGTATTGGTAACAGTATATGCGTGCCTGTGTACGAATCCGTTACAGCACAAGGTATCTCTCTCTGTCTTGAATGGTTGTCCGAGCCGTGCGATCGCTCGATCGGAAATGGGCACGCCGCGCCGTTGCGCGCCAGAGGTGGCCGCCGTGGCGGTGGCCGGTGCCTCCGCGCGCGCGGGTGGGGGCGCAGCGGGTGCGCATGGGAGGGCAGCGAGCCCCGGGATTGGCGGCCGACGAGGCGGGACGCCGACGTCACCGTGCGCCAGGAATACCATTGATTTTCCAATGTTGATACACGCGCGCGCGCGCGCGAGCGCCGGAGAGAGTGTCGGCATGACGTTGGGAAGCCAGTGGTGTGCGTGTGCACAGTGGTAAGTATAGGACCGGCCATCGATTTTCGGCGGGCGAGCGCCGGTCGCTCTCTTCGACCTTCTTGGCTTCTTGGGCTCCGGTCGGGTATTTACGTGCCGTCTTTTCTCGTGTCCGTTGGATCTCGTGCTCCTTATCCCACGTGCCTGCTCTATCTCCGGATTGCGTGGTCGCTGGATGGGAGAGTATAAGTCTCGCACACCACTTGCTCTCGTTCGCCGTTTCTGCACTTCGCTCTCGCGTGCGCACTGCGTCCGAGCTTATATTTTTATCCAGCTATTAATTTCTTAGGTATGTGCAAGTGTTATTGGCGTCGTTTTTGCGAGTACACATGCTCTTCCTCGTGAACGCTATTTTCGGCGGGTATTTAATTTTGAATGGAGATTTCTACGCAGCGACCTGCTCTACCGACGTCTGGAAATACCGAATTTTTCATATCTTGCTTCGTTTTCTTTTGGGGGAATCCGAAATGATTCATTCTTATTGTGTACTTGACTGCGAGTGTAAAACATAAGCCTATGCTCCACATTTCACCATCAGACTCCAAATTAAAATTAATTGATTATAGATGTTTAAAAAATTGCATATTCCTTTATTTTTAGTTATTTTAATTTCAATAGATAATTAGTGTACTTATGAGTTTAATAATATTGATCTCCACTTTGTAGTACGTATATATAGCAGAAAACAATGGCTGTCAATAATGTAGGACGCGGGGAGTGCCTATATAAAGAATATTCTTTCATTTTTTTAATACTCGTGGAATTTTAAATTATAATTTTCTTTTTAATAAAATAAAGATCAATATTTTTGTAAAAAACGTTATAAAATATATTAATAAATTTAATTTAATGATTTAACGAATCAATTGATTTTAAAAGTTAGCTTATTTCCTTATAAATTCTATTTGTCCTCAAACAATTTATATTATGTCTAATTAAAAGTGATTCTCCGTAAAAGTGCCTTTTTTTCTTTGTGACCTCTGTGAGATATTTTAAAATTAAAAAAGAAAATACATTTCTTTTACAAGAATGAAACCCAAATTACTAGAATATCATATATAGTAAAATTAAAAATTGCGAGATGTTAATTATTATTCAATGAAGAGGGTTAATGGAGATTACATGTTAAAGTGCCATTTTTTCTTCTTTGCTTTTAATTTTACAATATAAAATCTAGTAAAATATCTAACGGAGATTAGGAAAGAAAAAAAAACGACACTTTTTCGGAGAATCAACGATATAAATTGTTCAAAAAGATGAATATCAGCAGCGCCAACGCACAGATAAGTACTGCGCAGTTGCTAAAAAATATATAACAGCTTCGAGAGAAGAGGTTACTACGTTCTGACCTGGATAGCGGCACGAGGACAATTCCATCTGGTCGATAAAGCAGAAAGCCCGCGGAATACCGATTCTGCGTTAGCCCTCGAGCTTCAGGTCAGCGGATATACCCGCAACCACTTTCGCCAGCAAGACTGAAACTGAAAGCGAACGCCTCCAAGTTGAAGGCACTCGCTTTCAAGCTCATGCTTTCGACTTTCATTGTCTCCTATTATACAATAGGATTAATTGTATAGATGGCCAGAATTGCAGTAATGCAAACTCTAAAACGCTTTGACTGATTTTATAATGCTGACGAAATTTCTTTCCGCTTCTTTCAATACTTGCAAAAAATGAAATAAAATTTAGTTAATAATTTAATTCATACCTTATCTATATATAATAGAATTTAGATAATACGTTATTTTATTTATTCCGGACGAAAAGTGAGACAAAAATACCAGGCATTTGATTCCCTCTCATACTTTATTTACCTCGTGGCAGGGAAATATACCTATATAGCAACTGGTACCACTAGCACCGTGGCATATATTTAATTAAAAACGTTGTCTCATGTAAAGTCCCACTTTTCCAACTCAACAAAGTGACCACAGTTAGACCCGGAATAACAAGTTCTATACTCTACATGGGTATAATCTGCTACTTTACTCCCTTATTTTATAATGTACTATTAGTGAAAACGAATCTTTTTAAATCTAAAAGGAAAGTTAACGTTGAAGTTCGGTTGCAAAATACTGTAGATCTATCGATCGTTTCACTAGGAGAGGCTCAGGAATCCGGATGACCGATTCGGCTGAAACTTTGGGATAGGTTTTTGGATATAGAAATATTAATAATGCTGCAATATTAGACCCTAATGCCCAAAAAACTTTAGTTCTGGTCACTTTTAGCTTTATTTTGAAAAAAAGTCTGTAAAAAAACCTTTTCTTAAAACAGCAACTATTTAACTTTAGACAGTCTTAAATATCATTTCAAGTAGAGAAAATGAAACTAGAGAAAATGAACTTTAATTTGCTTTTTTAAGGATTAAAAAATCTCGATTCCTTCCAAAGTTATGAACGTTTGGAATTGACCATCGAAAATTCACTGTTTAATCCCCAAAATTCACTATTCGACTGCCTGCGTATTTTGGTGCACTTTCGATGCTCATTTTCAAACGTTGATAAATTTGGAAGGAATCGACATTTTTTAATCCTTAAAAAAGCAAATGAAAGCTCGTTTTCTCTATAGTTTCATTTTCTCTACTTGAAATGATATTTAAGACTTTCTAAAGTTATTTAAGACTTATTTAAAGTTAAATAGTTGCCGTTATAAAAAAAGGTTGTTTTCAAGATTTTTTTAAAATAAAGTTAAAAGTGATCAGAACTTTCGTTTTTTTAGCATTAGCGTCTAATATTGCAGCATTCTTGATATTTCTATATCCAAAAACCTATCCCAAAGTTTCAGCCGAATCCGTGACCTGGATCCCTGAGCCTCTCCTGGTAAGTAACAACCGATACAATCTATGAGTTTATATAGTTCTTGCATATATTTAGTTTGTAATAAAAATAGTTGTAAAAATAACAGAGTATGATATTGCAGTACTGTCACTTTCTATTTTTCAAGTCTCATTGGGGGAGAAGAATAATAACTCACCGAGCGCGTGAGAAGGTACTAATTCGCGCGCTCTGTTTTTTCATCAACATTTAAGTTATAAGCTGCTGCAAATTAAGATTTAAATAATCTGTTTATGATTTCTTTTGCGATATAAAGAGCTATTTTAAGGCAAAATATAAATAAATGAAGAATTTATTTTCTATAAATACTTAACACATATTACTCAACGTAAATGCCGATGAAAAAATGGAGCTTGCAATCAGTTGTCAGTGAGTTAGGGCCTTTTTATGTGCTCGACTGAGTTATTAGTACCGTATTTTTCGCACCCGGCGATCTATTTCCTTTAGCACTATACTATTAAACACCGAAAAGTATTTATGACCTGACACAAAATGAATTACTTAGACTCATCTGGTTGGTGAATACGTGTAGTCGAGTAGAGCTTGATAAACTTCGCAAAGCTTGCGTGTAATAATTGGCATTTCAGTTTAGTCGGGAGTGAAGTTTTCATATAGAAATGTAACCCTATAGTGTAGGAAAGCAATTAGGACGTGGTAATTGTTTAAAATAACGAATGGAAAGTCATCAGAAATTGACAAGGATTATTGATCCATCTTCCTTCCTAGAATCACGGCGGTCCTTTGTAGATGAGCCTTACCCGACCCTTCGCTTCGGTCTCTTTCTTATTCGCCAACTGTTGAGGCAAGCAGGTGAGCTCGGGCACATTTCGGTACTATACAAAACATGGATCACGTGATGTTTTGTAGTGAAACGTGAAACCGCGTACTGGAGCCCTTCAAGGACGTAGATCGCATGTTTTTGCGCGTTTACGCTTCGCATTTTTTGCCTTCCAGGTGTTTTTCCATTAGTATTCGTACGTGCTATTTTTTTTTAGCTATAATGACTGTGTTAAAACGAACCCTATATATGTGAAATATTTAACAATTTTTTCATTTCCTACAATTTTTAAACTCCAACTAGGAAAAACATAAAGGTATGGGTATGACATATACACTCATAACAAAGCTATTATGCGTAAATAAGTCATCAAACTCTAATAGAGTCGGATTATACGGTCGACTTTTAAATAACTGTTTTCTCTCACTCCGTAATTTGTCTCTAAAATGACGTGAAAGCAAATAATTAAAAGATTATAGAATTGGAACCATTAAATTATCGTATCATATTCGAGAAACTTGTAAAATTAATTTGAATTATAAATTTTCTATATAAACTTTTGATGAGCTCATATATTCATATAGTAACTAAATAAAAAAAATCTATATAAATTATATGTAACCGGCTTATACTTGCCCTTACAGTTAACCAGCTTACTGCTTTCAAAAGGTTATATAAAAGCTATTTGATGTGTCGACTTTTAGAGCTTCCGGCTCTAGTTTGATCGAAACGTAATATAGAACTAAAGCAAAAACGGTTTTAAACTTGAGAAAATATTCGTTACGTATTATCATTGATTTACAGCCGTTGACCACGCCATCAAAACGAACATTCGTCTATTTTAGTAGAAAAAATCTATATAACCTACGCTCGATACGCTGGCGACACGAATAATACGCGCTAATTCGAAATGGCGCGTCGCTCTAAAGCCGCCTATAACTACTACCACCGTGGCTCGTGAATATTTCCGTCTCGCACACACCCACTCTCCCACACACGTGATACTCACACGCGCGCATGCTCACACAACGCAGCCTCTGACACACGGATTATACGTGCGCGCCACGAATGTCTTCCTGAGGGATGGCACGTATACGCGCTCCGGTTATGATTTTGCGCAGAACGCGCTCGCAGCCCGGTTCCAGCTGCCCGCGCGTGGGTGCAGAGCCAGCGCTGCGGATATAATGGGCCTGCGCGACTGCAGCGACGTTGAAGGGGAAAACGCGAGAGCCGCTGTCTGTTCAAGTGATCACAATATAACATTCTGCTCTAGAGTCATTCAGTTATGCAGAGCGGCTCTTCTAACCTTCCAACCCCCGATGACGTTGGAGTCGCGATGAATTATCGCGTGCTATACGTCATGCGGTGTGGTAACGATTGTGTGTCTGTGTAACGTAGCTACACTACGGACAGATTTGCGCGACGGGCTCTTACGACGCAAATGCGCCCACGTGCGCACCCCGGCAAGGATACATAGCCCAATGTATCCTAGGTATATACTGCGCTGTATAAGAACTCGCTTTTCTCATTTCTCTCTTTCTCGTTCTACCCGCGGTGATGAAGCTTTCGCACTTCCACTGTTTATATTGCTATACGTGTTCGACGCGTCTTTCATTTAGATTGGAAATAGACTTATTTTATTATGTTTGTTGAATAATGCACATAATGAAGTGTCCCCTCCTCTGCGCAAAAAAGGAAAAGAAAATTCTTTTTTTATAAATTATATTATAACAAACGAATTGGTTAGGCCAATATGACTGCTCCATATCTTTCAACCGTGTTGTCCGTGTCATTATTTTATATGAAAAACGGCTTAAACAATTCTAAATATTAAACAAATTTGTATTCCTAAAATTGGTTGGAAAATGTTTACAAAGCATGCCTATACCTAGTATTTTTCAAATTTACATTCAACTAAAAATATTTATGACTAAAATATTTATAACATAAAAATGAACTATTTTAATGATAAAATTTAATATAATAATAAATTAAGTTTGAAGTAGCTAAGTAATTAGCTAAGGTGAATTAGCAGCAGTTTTTTACCTGAATGAAGAGAGATAACATGAAATCTATTTTAATATTGTGAAGGTTTGCAAATTCTATTTAAAAAGCCTCTTCAAAATATCACTTCGATACTATTTTATTTTATTTATTTTACTACAAATTTTAAAGGAACGTTCTTATATAGAGAAAGCTATTCAAAATCTGTTCAATATAAATTTTGTAGTTAAAGGTACTTTTATCTTAAGAAATGAATTATTTATACGGTTCTCTTCTAGGACTTCAAATCGCTGGAACTTTTCGATTTGTATTAAATAAAGTAATTTAAATAAGTTTATAAAGACTGATTGCTTCAATGAAGGACTTATAAGTAAAGTTTTATATGAACTAAAACTATAAGTGAAAGTGTCAGTATAATGATACAAAAATAAACAGAAAGTAGACAAAACAGCTTTAATTCAGAAATATTGATTCCTCAAAAAGAAGCAGTCAAAGATAATGCAAGAAAATGTTAAAAATTTACCTTGTTTTCTAATGTTACATGGGTGATATTTTTAACCATTATTTACGCGATCTTTGATTGCAAAAAGTTATAACTTTTTGAGGAATCAATATTTTTAAATAAATCAAAGCCTGAATTATAGCTTGTTCCACCTACTTTCTGTTTATATGATTATATTGACACGTTTAGCTATCAACTTATTTGAGTCTCCGTGGACACCTATTACCCCAAGCAATTTAAATAACTGCTACATCTTTGTCCCCAGAGCCCACATTTCCATGTTGGGAGGATAAGTTATCTTGTTCAACAAGAGATAATGGGTATCCCTCCTCCCCACACCCCTATCGAGATACGCAAAATGCCTCCCTTCTGAGTTTGAAAATCTGAGTGTAGAGATAATTCCATTTATATGCAGGGCAAGCGAATTTTGATAAGTCGCTGATTGTAGTAATATTGAGTTATAACGAATTACTGCTGCCCGGCTGGTACGGGAGGTCGTATAATCGAGGACGGTATTCCGTAGTACTGATTTTAAAAAGCGTACGTAAACATGGAACACTCTTTGGGAATAAAAAACACCAGCAGCTGCAAACCTTAGAGAGAAAGCTCAGCAGCACAATGGGACAACATTTTCATGGAAACGATGGCATTGATTTTTTCTTAGTGTGATCAGTTGAGCTTGCTTCCAAGCCTCTGAAAACGTAGAGCTACGTAGCTACGTATTAAAATTGTTATCGATCAACAATGATTCAATGGAAGAAAGAGCCTTAGCTATGCTTTAAGAATATTGCCCTTCCATCGAGCCTGGAAAAAGAAATGCTAATACTTATAATGTCATTAGATGAGACAGGGCTAAAAAAAACTCATCAGTCGTCAAACTTTGTAAAACACATAAGGAAGATCTGTAGTAAATAGAAATAAAGCTAAGAATTTTATGAAACTATGTATTGAATAGCGAGATTAACTTATAAAATGGCTGCCGTTCAAATTTTAGTAACGTAAATTGGTTCTGAAGCGATAAATTAATATTTTTATTTTTCGCGGTTTAACACGGATTCATATGGAAAATCATTTTTGCTCTTTAACTCATAATATTTTAATGATTGATGTTAAGATTGGAATGAAAATTATTGATTTAATAAAATAGTTTTCAATAATAATTTATCTCTCTTCAAATATGCATTCAGAATCTGTGACACTCCGTAATATCAGAGCTCTCTCTTTAGCTCTTTTTCTTCGCAGGGTGACAGGTTACAATATCCCCAGCTGTTACTAACAGAAGAAGCGGTTTCAAGACAGCAACAGCAAGCTTTTGTGACCGAACTCAGAATCATTTATAATGTTTAATAATACAATTTCACAGTTGATATCTGAAAGAGTCTTTCTGGCTGTATTTTATGTATCTATACAATGGTCGAGATACAAGGCTTAACAATGCCTACATTTGTATTACAATCCTTTTTATATACATTGGGTTTACTACTATTTTGAAATTTAATTTCATTATCAATAGACGCGATTTCTCGTACACTTGTATTTTTAGTGGAGTGTTATCTGTAACATTGGCAGTGCAGACCATTCATAGTCTGACAAAGTTGGAGTAGATCTAAAATATAAAAATTTTTACAATCTTATGGTTCAGTTTTTCATGGTGAGAAATGACATATAATATATATATATACTTATTATCAAAATTCTTTCCTTCATTGCAAGTGCACTTATATGAACATTATTTTACAAAGATTCATTTACATATTTCAATCGGAAAACTGATATGATGACAGGAAAAAGGGTTCTTAACATAATGGAAAATATTTTTGTTAGAAAATTTCCAATTTTGCAAAAGTAAAATTTATCCATTAAAAAAAAATTCAATAAGAAAAGGTAGACTTTTTGTATTTCATTCAATTTTAATTTGCAAGGTCTCATTTTTTTCCTTATTCAATTTGAAGAGGAGGTACCGAAATAAAAATTAAAAATAATCTGAAAACCTGCAAAGTTATATGCAATTGTTTATAAAAATCAGTGAAAACTCTACAAACAATTGCATATAACTTTGCAGTCTTTGAAATTCTTATATCGCTGGCTCCCCCTGAAATTGAATAAGGAAGAATATGAGACCTTGCAAATTCAAATTGAGAAAAAATAAAAAAAATAATCTTTTCTTATTAATTTTTTTTTTTTTTTTTTGAATGGACAAAATTTACGTTTTCAAAATTGGAAATTTTCTAACAAAAAGGTTTTTCGTTATGTTAAGAACCCTTTTTCCTGACATATCAGTTTTCAGGTTGGAATGTGTAAATGAATTTTTGTCAAAAATGTTCATAGCTTTAGGTCTACTAGACCGCTCGAGCAACCTTAATACAGCTAAGAAATATAATCATTGTTATTCTAGATTATGTATACATATAATTATATACATGTTAATTCAACTGATGAAATTTTATTAAGGTATGTCTACGTTTACTACATTTAATAAATTAATTTTAAATATTTGTAGATAAGAAACGTTAATATTTATTTTTATAGATGGGCCTGAAGAACAAGTAGATGGGAATCCTTTTATATACTGAGTTAAATAAATTGAATCTGTGTATTAACCTTAACAATATCTTTTAAGGCTTTATGTATGCATTTGAGTTTTAACCACCTGCAACCTTATTTGTCCCAGGAACTGACTATATCTTTTTCCATACTTACTTTTGAAATCCATACCTTTATTCTTTATGATGCGAAACGTCACAGCCGATCAATTAGACAGATATCTGTCCCATTCTAACTAAGATTTTGTCCCAAGTTCGAGCTAACATTTTGTTCAAAACGAAAAATCACCCTTAATGATCGGCAAAGTCTCATAGATATCCGACGGTTAGCCATTCGCAAGTATTAACTGCGCCCAGCATTCCTTAACTTCGAACGAGATGCAGTTCCATGAACTCACCAAGTGTCGGTTACTTTTAACGCTTAATACTTGCATTATATTTTTTCCATATAAATATGCTGAAGCACAGCTTTTAACCAAATTTTAGAATTTAAATCTATTATAGTAGCACGTCGTGACGGAAGGCCCGTGGTTCGATTCCTCGCCGAATCAAGTCCTACTGTTTTTTTTTTTTTAATCAAGTCCTTCATTTATTTATTTGAGAGTTCTCACTCGTAACAGTACTATTAATGACTAAAATCTATCAAAACGATGCAATACATTGAATTGTAAAATTTTTCTTTTTAATAATTAAATAATTAAAGGTAGTGTTTAATAATGTGCTCCTACGTATACTTCGATGATAAAAAAGAATTGCCGATTGGTAAACCAAAGGTAATATTATATATTTCATGCTTTTGTTATTAATGTAAGCTTTAGGATAATCGTGGAAAAACCGACTTTTCTGTAACTTTACGCACATATTGAGAAAAACCGACTTAAGTCATTTTACCAGGAAGCCACAGATAGTTCGTCTTCATTAAAAAGAACGTAATGCATTGAACAAAACAATTGAAATTATCGTGACAACCGCACTCATTCATCTCAAAACTGATTAATTTCATCTATCCCTTATATAAATTGAGCATTCGAGATATAATCTATTTTCGTGAGTCGAATCTCGAATTATCGAAAATCGAAT